>VYXF01002802.1:621830-645230 GCA_013397295.1 Polioptila caerulea | reverse complement strand
AAAAAAAAAAAAAGCCAGCATTTTGGATGTAACATTTTCCCTGAAAATTTGAAACAGAAGGATTAGTTTCCTTGCTATGCTTCTTTACATGAAATTATCGAGGAGGACTTTTTCACATCACTTTACAGATTCTGGTCTCATCCTTTGCCTATTTCATCATCTTATGTTCTCAGGCTTACGTGTGTGTAAACTTCACTATGCACCGGGGTGAGCATGGTCAGAGCATCTGGGGTTCTGGACACTGATTTTATGCACAGTTCAGCATCTGGTGTCACGACATTAGAGCAAAGGAATGGTTCCATGAGTCAATTCCATGAGATATTAGCTGCTTATCTTTGGATTTGGCTGCTTTAACCAGAAGTAATTGTATCCTTGGAGCATGATAAAAGCACATTGATTTAAAGTGTGCCTTTTTGCAGTCACACGAGTGCCTGTGTTCAGACCAGCACTGAGGGTGCACACAAAACCCACTCTCCCATGTGTTAGCAGTGCCAGAAAGCCACAGGGAATGAAAAGCATTCCCTCCTTAGCTGAGCTCTGGGAACCTGTATTTCAAGTCATTTCTGTTTGCAGAACTAAACTGAACTCCTCTGCAGCCCAGGTGGGAGGCAGAGCAGCCCTGGCTCCTGGCAGGAGCATGAGCTGCAGAGCTCCTGGAGACCCAGAGCCAGAAGGAAAAACTCCACAGCAGGCAAGGGCAGAGCAAGTGCCACCTCCCCTAAGACCTGACCCTCAAAACATCAGAGACAGCAGCTCTGCTAACTCTCCATGAGCTGAAGATCAGAGAAACAGGAGTTTGGGAAGCTGCCTCCTAGGTTCTGGGCAGCAGGGCTGGGTTCTTCACCCTCTAATTCCCAGAGGACAAAGAGTGCCCAATACCTTGTTATTTGAGCAGTATTTGGGCAGCCCAGGATATTCCAGTGTGGAGCAAGCTTTGACAGAAGATTGCAAGTGTTCCCAACATGAGGGAAGCCCCATTTTCTGCACAAGCACACAGCTGCCATACCAGAACTGGGCAGAACTGGAAAATTATACCATATATTAATGTGGCATGTGAGAGGGTTACAGTTTACCTTTTGTTCTTATTTAATGAGAGGGTGGGAGAGGAGGGGGTTAAGGGAGGGGTGAGATCATGATAGATGAATAGAACTGGCTTGGCTAACTCTCCATAGCCTGTAGCTACTGCAATATTTATGAAAGGGAAGGTGCACCTTGGCAAGCTAACCTGCCTGAAATTGGAAGGTTTCAGATGAAAGGGAAACCCTGTAAAGTAAAACTAAGTGGTGCTTGAGAGGAGCACGATGGCAGGGAAAGAAAAGCTATCTCCACACCAAGAGTTTCCATTTCTGAACGCTTTGCTTTGCCCCAAAGAAAACCAAAAAAACACCAAGCCACAAAGGAAAGCAACTTGGCCAGGCCTGCCCGCTCCCAGAGCACAGGAACCAAAGTGCCAACAAACATCAAACTCCCTTTTGAAACTGGCAGAAGTCCTCTGGTATGTGCTAACACTGCACATTGCCCTGCCTGCGAGGCTGGAAGGGTCCCATCCCCAGAGTGGCTGATTTCTGCTGCATTTTCCTGAATTTTGAGGTTATTTGCACAGACAGGGCAGGGCCCTTGGGTGTCCATTACAGGTCTGCTTTTTCAAGAGGAAAAGCTTGAAGATGCTATCATAAATGGCATTTCCTGCTTCTCCTACAGTTCTTATTGACATAGAAAAAAGAAGAATTTTCTGTCAATGTTACCAAGACCTCTTATTTACCAAACTTTGTATCAGCACAGGGCTTGGACCTTTTTAGAAGAAAAAAAAGCCAGTAGATGATATAAGTATGAATGTCATGATCCTGCAAAATATTCCCTTGATTTCTTTTTAGCACAAGACATGGAAACAACTTTGAAAAATTTCAGGAAAGAATTTGATATAATGTAGATAATTTTTAATTAAGATCTTGCCTGTGGGCAGACCCACAGCCCTGGCATCTCTTATCTGCCAGCACAAGGCACTCCCAGTATCCTGTATTCCTATGGAAGGAGCAAGCTCTGTGCATGCAGGGTGGGTTTCTTTCAGCTGCTTAACTGTTTCCTCTCCAAAGACAACTCCAAAGTGAGGTGATAAGCCACTGCTGGAATTGGAGGAAGGTTTAGTTTTCAATTTGGATGAAAAATATAGATCTCATTCTCCCCTCCCACCAAAAAGAAGGGTTTCAACCAGACTGGATGAGTGGCTGTGCTTTCTATTGCTTTCATTTTAAAAATTATAATTTCCCTAATTTTGATCTCAATCTATCACTAAATATAAAAGAGCGGTCTGAAAGCTTCAAAAGAGAATGGTGTGATTTTTTCCAGCAGTTTTCTTATTGTCCCTGCCTTCCCACGCCAGCCCTGGCGCACAGGGGCAGGGGAGGAGAGTGCTTGGCACTCTGGAGGTTCTCACACCCCTCTCCTGTCTAGACCAGGGCTATGTCTGATTTTCTATCACCCCAAGGCTACAATTTCCAGTGAAGAAAGTATTAAATTCAAAACCATCTGCCCATCTCGGCTCCTTCCAAAAAGTCAAAACCTGTCAGAGGCCAAATTCCCACGTCTGGCATCAGAAAGGCTCCTGTCCCATTTGCAGCTGTACCATCGTCATTGCCCAACCCATGACGTTCAAGGCTCTCACAGCATGCTTGGGGCAGGGACAGACACTCATGGAAAGCCAGGATTTCACAGGGGTACAGAGAAAAGGGTGGGTACAGCATGGAGCGAAGGTGCTGGGAGCTGGGCAGGATTTAACCCATTTTAATTTACTCCTTGTCGGACTGGTTCTGTTGTCCTCTGACTTTTCCCTGCAGAGACCTTTGGCTCAGGTTTGCCTGCTGCTGACTGGGCCAGAATCTCAGCTGCAGCAATAATCACGGGCAGCTCTCCCCGGGGCTCGGTGGCAAGCCGGGGTCAGCGCTGGGGTGCTGGGAGGGGAGGAGGAACACGGGGAGTCACTCAATCTGCTGCCTGGTGTCACTAGTGATTTATGGCCCGCTTCAAACACAGCCATTGATCTGTTCTGCTTTCCCCAGCACGCTTGTCAGCATGTAATAAAGCCAATGGGAATTCCTGGGTGTTGAGTCAAAGTTAAGCATGCTCAGGTTTACTTATTTAAAAAAACACACCTGAAGTCTCCCCATTTGGGAAACAGCTCAAGATTTACAATCCTGCAGAAATTTGCAAGGGTAAGAACAAGAAATACAACCCCAACCAGCCCTTCAGGCAGCTGGCCAATTAATCTTCCCTTTGCTGTCTGCTGCTTGCTCTCCTTTCTGCCTTCAGCAGTTCTGGAAGATCTAAGCCAGGCAGCAGCAGTGACTTCCTCCCGCCTGGCCCGCAGTGAACCCCCGAGATCCGTCCCGGAGGTGAACCCAGCCATTCCCTGGGCTCTGTGTCCCACAAAGGCTGCTCTGGAAATCACCTGCTGCCCTCAGTGCATGTGAGCCCCGAGCTGGGCCAAGCATCGTGTGGGCCCAGCAGGGCCAGGGCTGTGCAGCCGCCCGAGCTCACCAGCAAATGCCTGCTCAGCCCCGTGTTGGCTTGAGCTCAAAGGATCCCTGCCCTCAGCAGCTCTGGGACTTGGGGGCCTTTCTAAGAATGGTTCTCTCCTCACCTGGGATTGCTGCAAGGAGGGAGGAGGTGCAGGGGCGAGCCAGGCCAGGCCAAACGTGACTGTGCCATTGGCAGGATGGTGCATGGTAAGGGGCAGCACAAGGCACTGAGGTCTCCCCACACGGCTCCCAGGTCACCTGAAGCCACAGCCCACGTGTGGGTTGGCATCCAGGCTGTGTAGGATGAAGGAGAGCATGGACTGAAGAGCATGGACTTCTCTCTGAAGAAGAGAGGCACCTCGCCCAGAAGGCAGCCCAGATGTCACCAGGCAGTTCATACTGTTCTACCCTCGCAGGATCTGNGTGCAGCCGCCCGAGCTCACCAGCAAATGTCTGCTCAGCCCCGTGTTGGCTTGAGCTCAAAGGATCCCTGCCCTCAGCAGCTCTGGGACTTGGGGGCCTTTCTAAGAATGGTTCTCTCCTCACCTGGGATTGCTGCAAGGAGGGAGGAGGTGCAGGGGCGAGCCAGGCCAGGCCAAACATGACTGTGCCATTGGCAGGATGGTGCATGGTAAGGGGCAGCACAAGGCACTGAGGTCTCCCCACACGGCTCCCAGGTCACCTGAAGCCACAGCCCACGTGTGGGTTGGCATCCAGGCTGTGTAGGTGAAGAGCGAGCATGGACTGAACAAGAAGAGAGGCACCTCACCCAGAAGGCAGCCCAGATGTCACCAGGCAGTTCATACTGTTCTACCCTCGCAGGATCTGCCCCTGATTATAATAGCAGTGACTTCTCATTTCCATCAAGAAGGAAAAATTGCCCCACGGCATAACATGGGCTATATATTTAAAATACTGAATGAGTAATACTTTTGCCCAGTAAAATGATGCAAGGCATCTTATTCTCTTGCTTTGCTCTTGATTAAAAAGCAAATAATAAAAAATCCTCAAGAAAACAAATCCATATTTTCTCATGCAACCTTCTAAACCAGAAAATTTGCATATTACATCAGAAATATGTCAGCAAATTCCCCAAATTCTACTTCTCAACAGTAGTTTTCCTAGAAGTAGCATTTCCAATACATTCTTCTTTTTCTAATCAGAAAACATTGACTGAGGAACCTAATAAGAAAGTAGTTGATCAGCTTCAGCAATTTTTATCCTTACAATATATTCACTTTCTCAGCAAAGAGAATTCTCATTAACAATTACTAGGCAGTAGAATAATGAGATTGCAGGAGCTGCTCCACGGATCTCATTAAAACTGCCAACCTAGGAGCACGTCATGCTCTATTTCAGAGCACTCACAAATGCTCAGCCCCTCTGGAAAGGCAGGGGTGAACTATTTGCCACAGGTATCTAAAAAAAAACAAACCAGAATTCCCAATCAGTGGCCATTGAGAAGATGTTGGCCCCAGTTCAATGGATTTTCAGTTTCAAATACTGTACATGTCATAACAATCAAACTGTGTGAAATACAGAGCAGCAGGTTCCTAAGAAATATTAACGCCAAGTCTGATTGAGTAATGAAGGAAAATGCACACCTATGGGACTTTCCACAATTCTTATCAGTTCTCAAAAAAACCCCAAGGGACACACATCTTCCAGTCTCTTCTTTTTTTTTTCTGAGATGAATTTCTCAGCACGCTGAGGAGGAGGGAGAGAAGTTGGAGGAATAAAAAAATCCCTTTTGAATGAAACATTGAATTAAATGCCAATGAAATGTTGATATTTAAAACACTCATTCACATGGGAAGGTTGGCCCACAGTGGTGCTGAATTCCCAGCCCAGTGTATAGAACAGCTTCAGATTTTCCCTATCTGAACACTATTTTCAAGAAACTCGGTTCTCATTATTGTATTTTCCCATTTGAAGATTGTCTGTGACACCCAAAGGGACAGGGAAAATTGGACAGAGGTGGTGTCCTAGGAAAAGAGGCCATTTTGTGGTCAAAATCAAAACTGCTAGGACAGAAAGAGGGAGTTCTTGATTTCTGTACTTCAGTTTTTATTTGCCCTCCCCAGCAAAGCTGTCATTGCCAGTGCAGAGACATCAAATACCCCAACCATGGGAGTGCCAGCATCTTTTGTATAGATTAGCACTACTAACTCTTTTGCCTTTCTGAGGCATTTTGTGAGTTTTCTTGTCCAGAAGGCAAGTCCCAGGGTAATAAAAGCAGCCAGCTTGTCCTGCTAAGCAACACAGACACTGCCTCATCTCTGTAGCAGAGGGAAACTTTTTCCCAACAGACCCTGCCTGGCTAAATCCTACTGTAGCAACCAGCTGGAGTCTGCATGTAAACAGCACACACATCCGAAAGCAGCTGGGCAGCTTGAGTAAATGCTGGCATTCACAGCCAAGCCCTTGGAGCCCTGCTCAGGCACAAAAATTGTCTGCAGCACCATCCTTGCAGTATGGAGCTCTCAGCTCTGTGATAGAGCCCAGGAGCGGTTCCCCCAAAGAATCCCAGGTTAAACTGGTTGCAAGGAAGATTCTGCTGGTACACACCACCCCCTGACTTCAGTGTCAGCATTCTCCTAACTGAGCAGAATTAGGTCTAGAAGTATATGGCATCACGTCAGCAAGAAAAGGATTTGTGGGGATCTGAGGACATTGTTTTATACTGGTTGAAAATCTGGCCCTAAATGTCTTACAAAATTTGGTAGAAAACTGCACAGACTGCTGCCAAGAGGGATGCTCATTCTGGGGTTTTAGAGGAAAGATAGAGGCAGATTTGAACCTGTGAATTCCCCAAAATCACACAGGAGAGACCCAGCAAGAGAAGTGTTGCATTTGAAATAGGATCATACAGTGCCAAACACTCCTTCACACTCTCCCAGATCAAGTGAAAGGAGTTGCTCTTCCACCTCCCAGATCAAGACTTGAACAAGGCAATTAATTTGATAAGGGCAATTTGATTAGAGTCAATTTTGCCTGAAGTAAAAAACATCCATTAACTAACACCAGCAAGTGGAAAGGTGCTCAGTTTCCCCTGGGCTTTCTGGCTATGTCAGCTGGGAGTATACATGGTAATGAATTCATCAGGGCTAAAGGTGGCAAGCTGAGGATTAACACAAAACCCTATAAACCTGGTATTTTGTCTTTTTCAAACTTCACATAGGAAATAACCCCAAGATGCTCAGGTCTTGACAAGACTGACAGCAAGAAGGGGTACATGGGGAAGTGACAGACACCTGCCTGGGTTCTTGCCACCCTGAACACTGTCCCAGAGCAGGAGCTGCCGCACCAACAAAACCAGTGTTAAAGTCACCTCCAGCAAACCAGGATAAAGCCATTAGTGGGAGCTGGGAGATACTGCCCTTGTGGGAGATACACCTATGATCAGGCTACAAACAGATTGTCTAACTGGTTCAAATATCCAGAAATCTCACATCTCTACACTCAGGAATGACCTTACAGCCACAACTTCTTTTTACCAGTTCAAATGGGGTTTGTTAAATTTATCTGAGCAGCAGATGAGAGCCCTTCCTGGAGGACCACAGAGGCAGAGCTACAGAAACAGTGGGTGAGATGCAGAGCCATCACTGCTCTGCATCCAGGGTGCTGGAAAGTGCTCTCTATGTTCTAGCTCAGTGGCTGTGCATATCCCCCCACCCACAGGGGCTCATTCACTGCTCTGCAGTATTTTCCAGGCACAATCTGGTGATGAACAGCCCACATTGACACAGCCTGAGGTACACTGCCATCAGGCACGTGCTTGCACATTGAATCTGGCAGCAGAAGCAGCAGTGCCTCTTGGGACACCCAATTCAGAGCCATCGAGGGGAAAACCAGTACTCCAATCACACTGGTACCTCTGGGACTATCCGTCAGCGTTGCCATAACATGGGATCTGCTGGTTCATGCAGCAACAGACTCATTCAGCACTAAATGGGTAACATTTTGACTAACTCTAGCTGTTTGACTAACTCTAGCAGACCAAGGTTGCAGAGGACACCATTAACTATGATACACAGCACTACTGCATGCCCCTATTTGGCTCGAGTTCATGGCAACCCCCTTGGAAAAACTTGGAATATCTGCTTATTGTGCAAATTGTAACAATAGCCTTTGTGCCCTGCCTGTATGGTAATGGAGCGTGTTTAAGCCACTGACAATGCTGAGTTCCTTGAAGTTGCTAATGGGTTAAAGCTGGGACATCTGGTGAAACACTAGCCTCAGCTGTTCCTCAAGTGACATCTTCTTGGGTCAAATTTATCTCTTCTTGCCAGTCCATCTGCTCACAGCCTGTCAGTGCTAAACACTTGAGAGCCACAGAGCAAGTGAGGCAGCAGACAGCAGCGAAGGACAGCATCTTGGAGTCTAACTAGATAGTGATATGGGAGCAAAAATAGCCCCAGTGCTCTCCCTCTCCCACTCATCCTCCTCCCGTTGTGCTGCAGGGTCAGGGTCAGGCCAGGGAAGCAGTGTGTGCCACGCTGAATACAGAGCTCAGACCAGGCCACCCGAGAGCTAAGGACAGGTTTGTTTGTTCCCTGAAGTAACAAGGAAAAAGCCAACAGGCACAACTCAACACACTACTGTACTTGCTCGTCCTCCCAATGTCCCAGGGGAAAGGTTCACACCCGTGCTTCCAGCTGGTGAATGTTCATTTCCTTCTGCAAGGCACTCCAGAGCTCCCCCGTCTTTGCTGGCCACCTCTGGGCAGCCCTGCCCACATACCAGCCCAGAGCAATGCAGCAAGAGGTACAGGGGAGCTGGAGGCTACCAGGGAAGGCACAGGAGAATTGTGCTGCTCAGTTTCTGAGGAGCAGGCGCATTCAAGGTCCTTTGCCTCCTTGCCCATGTCTCTAGGAAGGACACCTTTCTTCCAGAAGCCAATGACTCTCACTGTAGACATGACTATAACACACAAACACACACAGAGAGCACTCTCCAAAGCACAAACTCAAGAGCCTCAGGTCACCTTGCAGCCTGCAAAACAACAAGGTAGGAGTTGAACATGACTCCAAGGGGATTAGGTACTCCCACGGCTCCAAGGGGATTAGGTACCTGAGACAAGAATGATATAAAACCCATCCAAAAGGGGAAATACTGCTAGGATTCTTGGAGGATAACTGGTGTGTTTGTGTGTGTAGGCAAGGAATCCCTTCACATTAAGGGTACTCTGGGAAAAACAGATTAAACTTTCCTTTTTGTCAGCTGACCAGCAATGACCTCTGAAGATGCATTAACCCAATGGGTCTCGATCCGGTGAATAAATATTTTGATTCAAAATGAGCAGAGACACAGCACAAAGACCACAGCTTTTCCCCGTGAGTTACAAGGGTATATTCACTGTTAAACAAGCACTCTGTGCTCTTATGTCTTGCTACCACAGTGGTGATGTCCTGCAGCTAGTGAGGATCAGTTTCAAGTTGACTCTTTTCTACGCAATGAGAAACTTCTACCTTGAGTCACTCAGATTCTTTCACAGCAGTGTCATAGCACTGCACTGTGCTATTGCAATGCACCTGCTCGTGGCCCGATGCTGCCCCAAACACTGTGAGCAATCATGACCCCCATGAAGCAACAAGGCTTCTTGGCATGCTACAAATACCCTTGAAGAGAAAAAGCTCTTTGACACTGCTAATGCTATGCAACTGCTCTAATGAGCCACACGACCATAAGGAAAGCATTTGCCTTCTCCATCCCCCCAATTAACTACATTGCCATCCTCACGAACCCCCTGTGCCTGGCGCGTGCTGGCAGCTGGCAGAGCCCACGGTTCAAGACGTGCTCGATGCATTGCTGCACAGTGGATCAGGGCACGGACATTTTAGTGTGCGTCAGACACCACATTTCTCCATCCTTGAAACTGATCCTGCTGGAGTGTGCTCTCTGCAGAGCCAGGACTTTAACCCGAGAGCGCAGCTGCATTTGTAAGTATCATGTTAATACACTGTTGTGGTGGGGATTTTGTTCAAGTGAGGATGGCTTCGCTCTGACCCTTGGCTCCAGAGGCATGCTTTAAAATTAAAACCTTTCTTCTTCTGTGACCCACCACTAATTTATCTCCACTCATACAATAGTGTGATTCTAAAAATCATTTGCATTTTCATCTGGGAGTATGCATGGCACTTTGTACCTGCCGGCAAAAGCCAAGAGAAGAACTATACCTACTCCTTATTTTTTACCCAAGAAGTCTTTTACAGATGTGTTGACTCACAAAAGAGAGAAAGACCTTGGTATTGACCATCTGACACGGTGGTATCCCAGCTCTGAGCTTGGAGTCAGAGCCTCAGAGCAAGAAATTACATTAATTAATTAATTAAACCAACAGCAGAGCCAAGCCAAAAAGCTCCTCTGGGAGGCTGGACTCTGGTGAAGAGGGAGCAATGAGGATGGTGGCCAGGAAACACAGAAGCAGCACTGGGAGCCCTGCTCTGCTTCTGCTGCCACATGCTCCTGGTCCACCGTGGCCAGTCCTCTCTTCACCAAGTTTGCTTCTGCTCCTGCACTGCCCCATCCAGCGGGCAGCCTGGAGGCACTGTGTGTCCACGGGGCGTGCAGAGCTCTGAGCATCCCGGCTGTGCATCCTCGGCGCAGCCAGATCCACTCCTAGCGATGAGACTTCCTTATGCTTTTAATTGTGCTACCCTCTAGTGGCCAATGCCATCCCCTCGGAGCTCGGATCTCCTCTCCCGGCAAACGAGGGGCCTTGGACCACAAGCCTTCAAGACCAGAAGAGAGCTTGAAGCCGTGCAAGAGTGACTGCCACACTTGAAAGGAGATAAGACCATTAGGCAAGGTCAAATGCCATCCCAGGCTCCACCACCCCAGCTCTGCTTTGGTCTTAGGAAGGGCAAGATCTCCCTGCCCAGGCTGAGAGGTCTTGACCAGAGCAGGGTGAAGCCAGCTCAGTATCAGGTACTTGCAACACGAAAAGCATCACCAAATTATCACTCTTGGCAGGCTCTCTCAGAGAACACACTTCTGTCCTCCTCCCTGCTGTCTCACACCAGGCGCTCCAGCAGCTTGGATGGCAGCAGAAACACTCAACACGTCAATAAAAATGGGTTAGAATTCAAGGAACGTCCTTGCAATTACCAAGATAATTGCTACATTTCAGAACCAAACATTACTTAATGGCGCTCAATTATCTTGTGGCAGGGCCTGCAATGGCAGCAACTAATTGCTTAACTAAAGACTTTCTTCTTTCCACCCTGTGTCAACATGCATGCATGCAATTAGGCCATTGGTGCAGGGAGGAGAGGAGATAGCTGTTGTGAAAAGAGGAGTTAAGTGGCAGCCGTAGCCATGTTCCAAAACTCAGAGGACAGGTGTCTTGCCTCAGACTTTATAAGGATGTGAAGCAGAACCTCAAAAGCCCAGGACGGAACAAGCATACAGGCTTTTTCTTCCTGTCTCTGAACAAAGACATCAAATGACTGCACAATGGGACTAGAGACCATCTTACAAGCCCATAGCCCCCCCAGGCTCAGATGCAGGTCAGTAGCCTTTCCATAGTTTATCAATCTGCAGAGTTCACTATATACTAACAAAAAGAAAAAAAACAATCAACTGCCTAAAAGCTGACAGAAGACTTCCCTTTGGTTGTTTTCAAGTGTGTTGAAAACCTATTGTTAACTTCTTCACTGAGCATCTCTCTCATATGAAAGAGAAGCAAAAGGAAAATAAGCGCACTTTCCTTGTTATTTGCCATTTCATCACCTCTTCACAATTCTCTACTATCTTAAGAACTCTCTTAAGCAGAGCCTTTCACTTTGCTTTAACACAGAACCACTCCTGGTCTCTCAAGTTCCTGTCCCTTCTCCCTGGCTTTTTCAGCCTTTCCTCTACTTGAGGTGGAAACACAAGACCCCAGATAAGGCCATGACCCTCGTGAAAACATCAGGTCCTGGTTTCTACCCCTCACTGGTCATGTTTGGTTTGTTCCTCTGACCAGACAGGGTTCCCCACAGAGCCAGCCCCAGGCCTTGTGTCCTGAACATTGACTACCCTGAATCCAAGGGCTGTGCCTGTTCAGCCCTGCTCATCCTTTCCAGACATGAATTCCCGAGTTTTGCTGTTCAGTTACCAGCTCAACTCTCTTCCTTTGAGGCCCCTCCTTGGTACTCTTAAGGACATTTTTCTTCTACCATTCATCATAGTTTCCACAGAAGCAGTCAACAAACTAGGGTTGACTGTGCAGCTCAGAGCCCCTCTTGGGGGCCTTCAGTTTGATGTAAAACTTTTTGTTCTCACCCTGGTTTTGTACGTTCGTCTCTTTAACTTGTAGTCACAGTTTACTCTCATCATATAAGTTACTGAACAGTTCTGTGAAGATTTGAGACAAAGGCTTCAGGGCCCCAAATTTTATGTTTCAAATCTTCATTTTCCTCTTTGCTGCATTAAGAGCTTTCACAAGCTGAAGGACATGGTCTCCTCTCCAGAACACCACACTAGTTTGTCCTAATTTCTCCCCATCATTTATGTCCTGTGCGTGCTCTTTGTACTTGTATTCCAGTTACAAGCTGAGAAAGGAGACAGGAGCCAGTGGGGTACTAAGACCTTGTGGACTCAAACTGGCCACCTAAAAGAATTACAACTCAGCAAGGCAATAGTTAACATTCCCTAAAACTGAGGCAGTTTCATAGCACACAGTTCAGTTTGCTAGCAACGCACCCTCTCCATTTTCACACGCGCGCACATGGGTTAATTGTTTCACAGGAGTAACCTCACCTGCAATTAGCCACTATTTTAAGTCTTTGATCTCTGTAACTCTCTAGAGGACAGCAAGATTCCCACATGAAAGTGTTTTATTATTTTATTCAACATTTGGGAGTGACCCTATGCTCCTGGATTTATTAAAAAAAAAGTCCTTACCTGATCTCAGCGATTCCCATCGAGCTGAGCAAGGCTGTGGCCAGTGCAAAAGCTCCCTTTGGGGGATGATCCTCCCAGATGTTAGGAAGTGAGTGCAGCCCCCACCTGATGGCCTTCACCTGCTCTCTGAGCAGACTGCTGCCCTGCCAGCATCAAACCCACCCTGGAGATGGACTTTTTGGGGACGTGTCTTGTCTTGCTGATTCACTTCCTAGAGTAAATTTATTTCTTTGAGCTATTGTCCAATTCACAGTTAAGGATCAGCACACGTTGTTCCTTTCCAGGGATCTACATCTGATCCTGCAGCACCAGCTCAGGCCAGAGGGTGCACACAGCTCCTGAAGAGCCAGTTGCCAGATTTTACCTGGCTGTTTTCCTAGGGAAAGGGATGGGGCAGAGCAGGTAGCTCAGAGGCCCAAGCCATAGGTCTGGTCCCAAAGAAAACAAAACGTCAGGGCCTCAAGGCTTTTAATTAACTCTATTAGAGTGATAATCATGGCCTGCCCAACCCCAGGGGAATGGAAAAAACCCTCCAGTGTGAGGTACATATAAAGGTATTGGACTGAAACACAAATATTTTCACCCACTGTCAGCGGTTAGAAAGCAGTTGGGGGTGGGAGGATGGTGAAAAGAAAAGATCCTCAGCTCAAGGAGGTTCTGGTTTCACACCAACAAGTGGGAAACAACCTAGAAGTCAAAGAGATTTCTCTGAAGTGTATGTGCTTTTTGCAGGGATGCTTTTGAAACATCTGAAAATTTTAGACTAAATCCTTTACAGTTCATTAGTGTACAGAGTAAAATATTCCCCTAACCACTTCCTTTTTTTTTTTTAATTAGATGTGGCTTAGAAATAAATCTCACATTTCCTTGCAAAAGAACAGATAGGACAGTGCTTTAAGAGAGCCAGCAGTGCTTCCATGCCTCTGTGCAAGAGCTGGGCTCCAGTGATGAGGCTCTCTTCATCTCACAGGGATGTGCTTCCAGAAATGGGTTCAAGGGAACAGGACAGACGCCTGCTTCCCACAGCTACCAGAGTCCATTCAGTGGCTGGTACTGCAGCTTCATAGAATCATGGAGTATCCTGATGAGGAAAGGGCTCAGGAGGATGATGAAAGTCCAGCTCTTGGCCCTGCACAGGATGGCCTCAAGTTACTTGGGAGCTTTCTTTTGCTAATCTGGGAACTAATTCACTTCGATGTTAGTGAATATTGAGATGAGGCAGAGAAGTGCAAGTGGCTGAATGGCCCTGGGTTAATGCACAACCATTCCCCGGGCGAACCACAGGCTCATCACCCTCCCACCCTGACCCCACAGCTCAGCTCAGCTGATGGTGTAGCCACTCTGCACCAGGAGAAGCATGTTACGGTCACAGCCTGGACCCTCTGTCACACTTCCAGAGCTGACATGTTAAGGGGGAAAGGAAGGAAAGGGTAAGTAACATGAATTTCACAATTAAAAATCACTGAGTGTTGACAGTCAAATTCGGACTTTATTTTCATCTTTAAGCCCCAAAAGCCTCTGGCATATGAGCCCTTCTGCATTGGTGTTACTGCATCTCACTGAAGGCAGACCTTGTCAGCTATTTCATCATCTCCTTTCATCTCCCAGGCCCCTGACCTTCCCAAGTGACTGGAAGAAGTCAGAAAATCACGGTCTGCGCTGCCCTGGTACCTGCGGGTAGCATTCAATAACAGGTGCTGCAAGCACAGGGCTGCTCCTGCCCTGACCCTCCTGCCCAAAGACTGTCAGGCAGCTGCTCTGTCTAAACTGCATCCTGCTTAACAGAGGACTGTGTTCGCCTTTTTTTTTCCCCTCCTCCTCCTCCACATGGAGCTCTTATTTCTCACCTCCCACTGCAACACTTATCAGAGAGTGTATCCTTCACCTCTAGCTCAGTGTCCCTTTCCTCAGACTGGAAAGTCACTGATGATGGGGGTGGAGGTGGCAGCTTGTTCTCAGCTCATTAATCTACCACAAACCTCTGAAGCAGGCTAGCTGCCTCCAGCCCTGATTCATTTTCAAGCACAAAGGATGTTTGTGTCTGATTGGATATGCTGGATAAGTGATTCCAAGCTGTGAATTTCATTTCATCACTAACAAAGACACGGGTGGAAATCCTTTGCATGAAGTCGACAAGTGAACTTCCATTGACTTCCATGGCAAGGTGGGACATTGGTCATCCTGAAAAATAATAATGTAAATTAGATCAAAGGGGTCCACCGGAAGGGGATATGCAAGAAGAGATCATTCACTTCATCATCTTTACTCCTGGTCTGTGGGCTCACATATGAAGGGAATATTTTCTTTCCTGTTTCTTTAGTAGCTGTGAAACAGAAACATATCATTAAGGATCCTCACAGTCCTAGCTCAGATAAACCCCAGAAGCTTCCAGCCCAGCCCCAAGATGCTTGTATAACATCAGTCAGACCTTTCAGCTTTGCTGGTAGCTTGATATCCCTGTGGATAAGAGATGCTTCTCCTCTGGGCACAGAGAAATCTCTGCCTACCTCCAGCAGAAGGCTTTCCCATGAAGCTCTCACTATCCCTGGAAGTGTCACTGCAGGGCTTAGGGCTGGTGGCACAGCTTCAGCACTGTTCATTTTCCAGCAGAGGAGATGACACAAACTCCCTTTCCCAGGGCATAAAGGGTGCCCCCTCCAAACTGGTAAATCAGCCAAATGCTCAACATGGAGCTCCTCCCAGGAATCAGGAGAAGCAAAAAACCCATTTAATTTCTTCTTATTTTTTTTTTTTAATGCTAGTGATTGTGCAGTAGTGTCTAGATGTGTATGCCTGGCTCCTTTTTCACAGAGACCCCAAACCTCAAGGTCAGACCCGGGAAATTTGTTACAGGTTTCAGAAAGTTTGTCTCAGCACCTCTACTGTGCCCAGGCAGGCTGGAGTGAGAGTTGTTCAGTCCTGCATGAAATCAGCTGTCAGTTCTCAGCCCAGCCCTGTGGTAGTGCATCCTCTTTGAACAAAGCCCCTGTATCACATATAACATCACACAGGAGAGACAGGGGGAGAAAGAAAAGGGAGGTAGCAGGTGACAGGAGGAATAGAGAAGAGAGCAGGACACACAGTCAAGACCTATGCTTGTTACTAGTGCAGCAATGCACATCTGCACTTCACAGCTTGTGGTCTGTGCTCTGGAGCTGCTGAAGGTCTAATGGCTTCTCCCACTGCTGTGCCATGATGTGACATGTCCTTGTCTGCGCATTATGGGGCCAGGAGGAAACTTTTAGGGAAAAGCTGCTCAGCATTAACTGTGCTCAGCAGGGCAGCGTGGGCACCTTCTCTCTGAATGATGAATGGCCTCAGCACTGCAGCCTCCACAAAAATGCACCTACCTGAATCTCTCCATGGCACCTCACTGGCCTCCAGTGCCTAATTCCTGAAATTAGGTACTAGGGCAGAGGCTTTTGGTTTCCAAACCAGACAATGTGCTGGAGAGTGGCCAGAGGCTGTGGGTACACCGAGCGAGGGTGGGGTAATTTGGGGGGAAGCTTTCTGCCTACAGGGAGAGCAGGATGCGTGAGAGCAGGTCTACAGCTCTCAGCTGGAGCAAAAATTACCGGCAGATTATCATCTTGATAGCAAGATTTAGTGCAAGGAGGGCCAGGCCAGGTGAGTCACTCTGCTGCTGCTGCCAGTGTTGGGGCTACTGATGGCTGTGATAACCCAATGTGCACAGAGTGGGGACTGGCAGGGAGATTGCCAGGTTAGTTATGGAGCTGGGCACTCTGGAATGCCAGCAGCTGCTGCCTGTGCCCCTTTGCAGCACCAGATACTGGAGAGGACAGAGCACAGGGCCCAAGACATGCCAGCTTTTGCCACTTGCTACTCGGGTGGGCTGCACCCTGAGCACAGTGCACTCAATCCTATCCCAGGAATTGGGTGTGGAAGCAGATTTTGCTCCACAAGCTCCTCCTCTGGGGTGCACATGAGGAGCTGAACATCTCCCAACCCCAACATGACAACAGCTGAACCTGGCTCACTGAGCCATGGCCAAGGACCAGGGACTAAAGCCTGTGGCAAGCCCGGACCAAAGATCTTAAAGAACTAAAGCAGAAGGGAACAAATTCCCCAAAACAAGAAACATCCTCTCTGGTTGTTTTCAAGAACATCAGGCCCTGGTGAGACAGGAAGGCCTGGGCTCTGCTGTCTTCAGTTCAGTCATTTGCCACAGCAGATGAATGAGCTCAGATACTTGTGCTTTTCTTCAGAGTTTGCACACACAGCACATCAGCCATCCCAGCAGATAGTGTCATATCAGGTATAGTTTTGACACCATAGTCTCTTACCCTCAGTGTGGGTCCAAACAGAACTGGGATGGGCTCCCAAACAGTCCTGCTCCGTCTGTTAGCCAGGGATCACATCGCACCAGAGGGTGTGGAGAGGCCCTTGACATCAAAATGTTTTGACAATCAAACATCCCCAAGCAACTCCAGGCATTGAGCACAGCTGATGCACGGGTGGCCAAAGCAGCTTTGAGCTGTCCAGAGCTACACAGACACATAACGGAGAGCTCAGCAACTCACCACTTCCTGTTTGTGGTGGTGTGAACTCTTGGGTTACTGGTGCACACAGAGCCAGCAGTCCTCTCTCCACACAGCCAGTGCCACCTACGCTGGTGAGTCTGATGGGAACCCCAGTCCGTGCAAACTGAGATTCTGGTGCATGCTGGTGCTGCTGATTGCTTGGTTTTCAGGAGCCACCTACAGCTTACAGAGCACAGGAAAGCCATCACCCTCCACAAGCCAGCACTGCACCCACCAGCCCGTCCCACAGCAGAGAGAAACAGAGACTGCTGGTCTCTGCAGGCATGAGGCTCCACAGACTCACCACTATAACCAGCAAGGGATGGAGGGCTCAGACTCCTTGGCTGACACTGTTGCAACTCCTGCTTAAGAGCAGAGATAGTGGCTGGCTATGCTTTGCATTGGGGATCTCCCTCTCCTGGATGCACTCTAAGCCCAAACACATCATCCTCTTGCTGAGGCTCTCATCTCTTTGCTCCAGGTGGAAATGGTGACTGGATGTGATGAGGTGCTACTTGGCCTGAAAAATCTTTAGATGTTGCAATTTGTTGCTCAGGGGCTGCAGCTGGACTAGATTAGATTACGCTGGGCTAACCAGAGAGATTTTTGCTGGGTTTCTCCAGCACCAAGCTAACCACAAATCATGAAGCAGCAAGAAGATTTAACAAAATGTTCGCATCTGAAATGCTTTCTCACAGAGAAAGTCCAATTAACAAAAAGTCCCATGAGGTCAAAAGAGAAATGAAAAATAATCATTGAGGTCAGAGGTTGTACAGTGCACTGGGTATTGAAATTACTCACCCTGATGCAGTCCAGCTACAAGATTTCCTGTTTGCTTTGCCCTAATTTTTGGGTGTTTTACACTGATTGGAATGAAAAACTAAATTCCTACACTAGAAAATAGCTGGTGGCAATGGAGGTGGGGTAATTTCGTGAGTTAGCTGTGACAGAACAATGTGAGAAACATGGTCTTATTTTGGTTTAAATTTGGAGACAAAAGTACACCTCAGTCCATATTTTATCAAAATGGCTTATTCAACTCAAGAACATATTTTGCACCCCTATTTCCCCTGCTGCACAGTGGAATATGATGCCATGCACTCTGCTTGTCATAGCTCAGATCCTGTCTTACATTTCTGTAATGCCTTGCGTGCTGGAGAGTCTTGGCATGCTTCACAAACTGCTGTGTACATGGCCAGAATCAGACATGCAGCCACTTCTGGGGTGGAAGGCAGCAAGGACTGCATGTGCTGCACTGGGGAGAATAAGATTCTGCCCCGGAAGAGATGCTTTTGCATAGCATGTCATTAACATCAATTTCTGAACACCCAGCAGCCTCCTGGCTACAAGTTTAGCTGCATCTCAAGGACTGGAAATTTTACTGCTGGGATGTGAACCTGTAGTTCCAGGCAATCTATTTCTGCCTAACCTGCTAGCCTGTCAGCAGCTGTTTTCATCACTTACATACACTATAGAACAATAATAGATAAATATCAATGTAGATCTCAGCCTCCTGCACCTTTTGAAAGGGGTTATGTCTTCTCAAAGGATGTTTTGGAGAAAGGAACCAACACCAGGTAGAAAAGGAGTCAAGTTGCCAGAAAAGAACCATCTCCTCTCTCCCATTTCTCATCATCTGCATGTCTCTCCTCTCACTACCCCACAATGCAAGAAGGAGGCACATCCTGGTGGCTGGGAAGGCAAAAGTGGAGAAGGAGGAAGGGCATGGCTTAGGCTGTGATTCATAATGAGCTGCATTAGCTGCAGAGATTGAGGAGAGCATGGCAGTAAAGTTGTGACACAGGTTCTGTTCTCTCAGTGCCTTCTGCAGCCTTCAGGGCCCTGCACATCCCTCCATGGTTGATGAGAGAGCAGTGTGACAACACAATTGACTATCACAGTGAGAGTTTGGTGCCTGGAGCTGGCATGTCCCCACTGAACACACCCCTTAATTCAGGCTTCCAAATCAAACGCCACATTCCAGACATCCTGCAGCTTCCATGATACCTGGAGTTATTTGCCATAGCCTACCTGCTCATCTTTGTCCCCTTTCCCGAAAGTCTGGATGCCAAAAGCATGTCCTGGTGGCCAGAGAGGGGTTCCAGCAAGGTTCTTGTTGAGATACCTGCTTCTAGCCTTCCAAACTTGGGAAGGTACCAGTGAAAAGGCAGATGATGCTTGGCAGATTGGAAGTTGACCAAGGGCACCTGTGACCTGGCCACAGTGCTACTACCAGCTTCTTCCTCAACTGGGTATTAGTTTACTTTTTTGGTTTTAATCAGGCCTAAAAACTGGCTATTCTTAGGGAAGGAGGAAGACAGGAAGAAAACTCCTTTTTCCATGCCAGCCTTTTTTAATATCATCCTGATGCTACATGAGGAGAACGATGCCCCTTTCCTCCTGCTCACTGAGGAGGTACAGAGGAAAATGCAGTGCCTGTGGCCCTGAGCACTGCCTGAGACACTGGCTGGCAGCTGAAGAAGGCCTGGTTTGCAGCCACACACCCAAGTGCTGTGGTGTGTGTCCTACCTCAGCCTGAATCACAGCTGCCAGAGGGAGTGAACACCTGGGTTTACAGGGAATGCTGCCTTCAGCTGCACCCAGCTCCTCGTGCTCAGGAAACCACAGCCCTGGGTATGGTGTAGCTGAAACTCTATAGGGTATCTTTAAGCAGTGGGCATATTACAGCTATTTTTCAGAAGGCATTTTCATTTTGGTGGGGTAGAGGTTGCAAAGTGGTTTGCTATAAAACAGTGTCTAACATACTGAAAAATCAATTGCTGCTGATGTACAATAGTTCTGAGCCAGTGGATCCATCCCTGGTTCTCAGGGGCCATGAGGACACAACAGCCTCCCAAAGCAATCAATTGAATATTCTTCATGCAGTGCCACAGGGTGCTGGGTACCCTGCTAGCTGGAGTTTGCTGTAATGCTAACTTAATTTCCTAAGCACTGATATAGGAATGAGAGGCCAGCCTATCTTTATAAGGTGCTGTGGCTGAACAGAGCTGAGGCTTCACCTCCAAAGCCAGTGTCTGGATAATGAGCTTGAAATCAGCAAACAGAAGAATATCAAACTCAGTCCTTGCCACCATGCACCATCCTAGATGCTTCCTATTCCTCAACAGCATCTTCCCCCTTGAGACATATGAGAGAGCATTTCCCTTCATCTCAAAAAGCAGCATGTGGGTCAGAGAGAAAACAAAGCTGTGCTATCTCAGAGCCACATCTCTGCTTTGTGTATTTCTGTGCAGTGCCCAAAACCATTGCGGTGGGCAGCCATGAGATAGCTGCTATCACCAGCCCTGACTCTTCTCCCTGACCACAAGCAAATGCAGCTCTGGTTTGGGCCAGGATCTTGTACCAGCCTCCAACGTCATTTGTTCCATCACCTGGACCTGTTGTTTTCAAAAGTGCAGGGGGCCAAGGGATATATTTGTTGATAGTATGTATGTTGGTTACTACCAGGATGGCAGTTTTAAGGATTTTCCACATATCGTGTGTCCTGTGTCCGTCCACGTTGCAGTGCAGTGACCCAGACACAACACTGACAGCTGCTGGGTAAATAAATAAAAACAGAGTATTTTGATCTTGGAAGGGGAGGTGGTTTGGAGGGGAAGGGGGGGGCAGGGTGTCAGCAGCCAGAACAGGGTGGGCACAGCTGTGATGGGAACAGATGCGGCACAGGGAGCGGGAGCAGGGAATAAAGTTCTGCAAATGCAAGCAATGCTGGAGAGTCTTGGAGAATGGCATGCATATTTGGGACAGGTGGGAAGTGTTTACATTGAAATAAGAAGGATGATGGCCTGACGGAATGCTGGTCATGTTACCTGTGACCCAAACTGACCGGCCACAGCTCTCATGGGCCCAGAACATCTGAGACCACCATTTCTTTGTCACAGCAGGGCCCACGGAATTCATGTAGGGTCCTAGGCAGTGGTAGGGCTGCTGCTGCTGGGAGGTGTTTTGTCCCTCTCACAAGCAAGCTGTTGCCTCTAAGCCAGCCTTTATCCCAGTCTATCTTGTGGTGGGTCTCTGTAGGATCCCTGCAAGGCTTGAACCAGGCAGGTACAAGGCAGTATTGAGACCTGAGCCAGCAAACCTGCCAGTGTGGTCTCCAGCACAGCTGGAGCACAGCTGGCAGTGCCCAAGGACACATATCTGACTCACCCCAAACAGCAGCTCTGCCGTGGCTGGGTCCCAAGATGGTTACATTGGTTTATTTGCTTTGGTGCTTGGTTTTTGTTTTGGTTGTTTCGTTTGTGTTTTTTTGGTTGTTTCGTTTGTAAGTCTAACAGAAGTTGTTACTCAACCAATGTCTAAATGATGAAACAACTAGAATTGCACACCTTTCAAATTCTCAGAAGCAGCCCAGCTGCCAGGAGGAGCTCAGTGAGGCTTTTGCAAAGCAGGTAACCTGCTGCTGTCTGCTGCATGGCTGAAGTGGCATTTGGGTGCAAAGCAGTTGTGCTGTGTGCTCTCTCCTGATGGTCACTAAAGACAGAAGGATGTGGGCCTTGTTGCAGAGGATCTTTGCAATGCTTCACTGAATTTCCTTCACCCAAACGACTCATCGCAACAAATGATGTGAACAAAATCCTTCTTCTGGCCTTTATACCCTTTCCATAAAACATTTAGGGCTGGGTTTTTCAAGAACTCTAGAGGCACACGTGTACCCATTTAAAATTAGTGGAGGGCTGGGAACGCAGCTCCCCAAGGTTCTCTTGAATCCCCAGCTAAAGGGGTTTAGCTGAACCCAGCAAAGGGGGACAGCATGGCTCTGTCACACCTGCATTACCCAAGGGTGACAAGGAGACTTGTCCAAGGTAATTTTATGTGGTGGACTGAAAAACAGAGACCAGAGGATCCATCTCCTAAGCCTCCAGTCTGCCTCCAAGGTTTCCTTTTGCTCCTGGCTGCTTGCTGACTCATGTGACCCATGGGAGAAGAAATCCTTCTGACTACAGTTATGTCACAGGAGGATGCTTAAAGGCAGCTTGCACGAGAGTTTGAGCATTTCTAATCAAGTTGGAGAAAGGCTCACAAAGTCACGTTGAGAGACATTCCATGCATTTACTCACACCCTAGTCTCTAGATAAAAATGGCTTTGTATGTTAAGTTTAGGACCACAGAAAGCCCAGTGGATAGCAAGGGATTATCACAAAAGGGCAGGAAGGCAGTCAAAAAAAGCCTGAGGGACATTTTGTACGATTTCCATGAAGAGAATAATTAATTCAAACTGTATACAGACAGCTCTGGGAGTGTCCACTCTGGAGACGTTCAAAGAGTCCTTTGCTGCTTTGGGCTCACTTTAAATCGAGTGTCCTAAAAAAACACTTCAGCTATGCATTTCTTTTCAGTTATACAGAATGCTTGAATGCCAAGGGATCAGGGAAAGCTTTGTTATTAAAGAGCTGCAAGACTTTAACAAGGTACATAGTCATTAGAAAGTTGTTGAGTCATGAAAACACTCTCAATAATTTGAAATTAATGTTTTGTGTGTGCTGTACCATAAAAATGCTTAGATGTCGTGGCCATGGATACTAAAGAAAAGCCTTAAGGCCATGACTACACGAGCAAGTTACCACAAGGTGAGCGAGGGTGGAATTTTAGAGCACACCACTTACAATAAGGTAACTTCCCTTTTTCCAGCTCCTATCCTGGGACCAGAGAAGGTGGCTAAGTCCTTGCTGAACATGGCACAGGCTGCCTTTTGAAGGCTGCTGGCTGAGGCCCTGCGTGTGCCTGGGTACAGCAGAATAGATAAGGTGCAGTAAACCTGTGCAATAACTGATCTTATCTTTTAGTATCTTTGTTCTCCAGCACAGATGCAAGGATGAATGAACTATGTGTAGAAGCCAATGTCATAGAAATGGACACAATCAGATAATTATGAAGGTAAATAAAAAGGGCTGGACCTTAATGTAAAGATTCTGTTTCATAAGAACAAATACATACATATTAACAGATGCTTGCAAATAACAAACAGGGCTCTAGTTTCCCTATACCAGTGGCTGTATTGACAAGGCTGGGAAAAATAACAAATTAACGAGTGTTTCCTTCTCTCACAAAACCACAATTCTCTGAATTCAGACTGCTTCTGGTAATCTGTCTTTTCTTTTTCATATTTGGATTGTGCCAGGCAAAGTTTGTCAAGTTTCATTTATGATTTGTGAAACTTATTTGTGGAGTGTGTTCCTGATAAAACAGGCTTCTATCCCAAATGAAGGATTCATCCTAGAGCCTGGCCCGAGCCTGTCCAATGCTAGGTGGAGAAACACTGCCTTTCTAACCCAAGTCCAGGGTATCCTGGAGATTTTTATTTTCAACACAGTAATGATCATTGTGCTCTCTTCTCTTCTCTTCTCTTCTCTTCTCTTCTCTTCTCTTCTCTTCTCTTCTCTTCTCTTCTCTTCTCTTCTCTTCTCTTCTCTTCTCTTCTCTTCTCTTCTCTT
>VYXF01002802.1:523787-621733 GCA_013397295.1 Polioptila caerulea | reverse complement strand
TCTCTCTTCTCTCTTCTCTCTTCTCTCTTCTCTCTTCTCTCTTCTCTCTTCTCTCTTAAAGAAGGGAGAGCATTTCCTATCCAGAGTTTGGAACCTGCTTGTAAAAACCTCTTGTAAAAACAGGAATGGAGCTTCACCAAGAGAGCCCTGCTACTGCATGGATGAGCAGGAAGAAGATCAGTTGTTATATCAGTGTCTCAAGAGTTAAACTACCTGGAAGAAGGGGATTTTAGTAGAAGATCCGGAGTGGTGAACATTATCAGCAGTGTTAATCTGTCACATCTTTCCTGGACTGTACAAGCCACGCTCCACCACTCTGGCATGTCATGGCCTGCCTTGTTACAAGATGTGCTGAAGCTGTAGCCAACCATAGTTTGGCATCTCAGTGAACCTTCTGATCCAAGAAAATACGGGAAGGAGAAAATAATAGTGCTGTTTTCAAAAAGAAAAAACCCTACCGAGACCAACCTACCTTATGAAAATCAACCAAAAAAATCTCCTAGACTTCTAAGCAAGTGCTAAAATAGAATTTTTCAAATACAACTTCAGAGTAAACCTTGAATTAAAGGTGAGCTAGACCCTTGATTGCACATCACTAAGGGATGCCAGATGGCTCAAAATCTAGAGTTTTTCTCTGCTGTTTTTCTCTCATATTCAGAAACATACAAACTAAAAGGAAAAAAAGTATTTGTTTTCCTGGTTCCCATTTCCCACTTCTAGCAAGGACCCAGCCAGCAGCCAGGTTGGCCTGAAAACATCCCATGTTATCTGAGCTTGGAAATGCAGCAGACTCAAGCTGGAGCAGTCCTTGGAGTTGACTTGGAGAGCTCATACCCCAGAGCAGACACTGGACTGCAGACACCAGATGAGAGGGAAGGCCCTTGGCCCTATTGTTGTTGTTGAGCTCCTGGAAATGAGCTAGTGAGAGAAAAAATTGGATAGGATAAAAAACTCTCACAGGAATGGATGATCTCACTTGTCCACACACACACACCCAGATGCACAAATATATATAATTAACTGGAAAATACTGTGTGGTACAAAGGTTTCTTCAGCTTGGGATCGCCACAGTTGGGCTAGTTAAGGTTGGTACAGCCATAACAAAGATTCCTTCCCACACATCTCCTGCTAAGAGCCCTTCTACCACATCACAGCCTTTTAGTAAGCATTTATAACTGCTGATAGGTACCTCTATGCTTTTCACACAGAGAAAACTAGGCATGTGATACAATTATTAAATGTACATGTAATGGCCCATGTAGTCATCAGTAGAGCACATGGGCTCTATGTACACACATGCTTTTATATGGACAGAATGGGCACCCCTTTAAATGGTCACAAGGGTGTTTAAGGGACAGGAGACAAAAAGACTGAGCTGTTTGAATACTGTAAAGTCTAAAAAACATAAGGAATAATAAAACAGACACTGAAGGCAGATCCATTTGGTCTGGCCTCTGTGCAGGACATCTGTGGTGGAACAAAGGGAGGACCACTGGGGTTACTGTGAGATTTTGGGGTTTGTTAAGCAGTCTCATGACAACCTGGACACAGTTCTAAAAAAACAGCTCAGCTTACAGACACAAGTCACCAGTTTCAAAGCTGTCACGAAACATCTTCTGCACCTCCTTCCCCATTTCTCAGACCGTGCTTGTGAAGGCACACAGCAGAGTGCTCCTCAGAGCACGGCTGAGACTTTACCAGCTCACCAAAGCAGCAAAGTCATTGCCAGGCACTGCTGGGCTGCCATATCACATGGTAAACAAGTCCTTGCTCTATCCTGTTCCAAAGATGATATACATATATGTATTTATTTATTTATTTATTTTAAACCACATGCCTCTACTATTTGTTTTGTTGTTTGGTTGGAGGGTTTTTTTTGTTTTTTGCTGAGTTGTTGCTTGGTTGGTTTGTTTGGTTGTTTTTTTTTTTTTTTTGAAGAGGGGGCAATTTGTTTAGGTTATTGTTTTGTTCTAGGAAAAGCTATTAAGCATTCTCGCATACTTTTCATTCATGCTGAAAATTAAATTGTGTCCTTGAATAGAGCTAGTGGTACCCATTGTTTCCACCTCAGAGGTGGACAAGGGCATCCAACCTTTTCTTTGCAAAAGGCCCACACAACATCTCTTAGAATTTTGCAAGAACCACAACTATCTTAATAAAACCAAGGAGAGCAGGAAGGGAGGTGTGTTACTTCTGTTTTGATAACTCCAGAAGCCACTTCATGCTTATAGCATTAACTGGAAACAGTTTATTGCTTCCACTGTCCTGCTGGAGCAGGAGCTCTTCTGTTGTTTGTCTTGCCCTGAAGAAGTAGGACAGTGTTTCTCAACAGGAAGGCTTGTCTGGATCCCAGACAAAGAGGGCTCAGGAACACCAGCCCTCAAATAACCCAACCACTCACTCATTCCGACCCTTTAACATTGAAGAAAACTCACCACCACAGCTGCACATTTCCATCCAGCTTCCCCACAAAACAGTTAACGTAATCCCTAAGCAGAGATACTAATGTGAGAAGCCAAGAATGGTTATTTTTTAGGTAACAAGAATGCCCCAAATTTTAGTGGTGTTACATAACTTAGCTTCTTGTTCCAAGCCCAAGCTACTGAAAAGCTTCTCTGTTTTTTAGGACTACAGGTCATTGCTTTCTCTGTGTCCAAGCTGCTCTTCAAATATATTTTTAAACTGTATGCTTGTTTCCAGTGAGTGGACTCCAAGTGACAGGAAAAACTCTGTAAGAGAGATTGTCTTCTTGCATATAAATCTTACTTTGAAAGGAGGCAGTATTTTTGGAATTCAAGAGCTAGGGATTTTTTTCTCTGTAATATTTTTCTTCTCTCACTTACAGAAACATTTTCTCCATAGAAGGAAGTTGCTTGATCAACCCTAAACTGAAGCAGGAGGCACAAGGCAAAAATTTCCTTTCTAATCCATATATTTTGGGTGTAGGAGGTATTTTCTTTTAGACTGCTCAGGACTTTATTAATTTGTCTACATCCAGGCATGCAGGATTTCTTTTAGGGAATGCTACATTCCCCTAAATACAATAGAGCACAAATTTTTGGTTGTTTAGTCTCACTCTAAAATGCCCCAGGATGTCAGTGTTTCACCTAATTCTAAATCAGGAGGAATGGCCCTCGTGGTACAGACAGCTCAGAGATACTTTGAGGTTCACCGACCCATTTTAAGAGTCTTGACCTAAACAATATTTATTACTGGTTACTCAACAACAACAAGAACAAACATAAACTTGCAAGAATGAGTTGGGAGTGTCAAAGGCAGAAAAGTTCTACCCCAAAGGCTTGTTCTTTATACAAATTTGATGAAAAGAAAGAGCACAACACAATGATGAGAAGCTCAGAAAATGGCTTAACATCTCACACAATGGACAGGTTTCAGATGAGTGCAAACATACTCCTAAAGGCAGCTCCTCACCCTTGGTGACTCCTTGCATCCATCTCCTGATTTATACACTGCTGCTCTGGGACTGGGTGCTAGAGCTCCTGCTGAAGGCCGTGCCCATCACCAGGATCTGGAAGCATCCCAGAACTGGAGAACAGCCAGCAGACCCCCAGCCACACATTTAGAAGTCCCTCAGAATCTTCCTTCTTTTTTTGAAGCTGTGGGCTTTTCTTCACTAAGGGACCCAACTTACCCTCACACCACAGGTAATGATCTCAAGCTTGGGCAAAGGAGACACCAAGATGTTTGGGGACTTTCTGTGCAACTGATGGTAGCTCTCAGTAGAGTCTGACTTCCTGGAGAAAGGAGATACAATCTTTGCTCAGCACTGTGCCCAGCTGATTGCACTGACCACACTGAGGCACACCTCCAGGTGTAAAGTTCATTCCAAGATGAAGAGGGATATACAAAAATTCAAGATGGGGCACTGACTTGATAGCTGGATGTTCCTTTCTCAACCCCAGAAACAGCAGAAGACCTGGAAGACTCAGAGACCAGTACAGAACAAAATCAGCTTTCTCATCTGTTGATGCTTTACATGGCCACAGCCAGCACAAAACCAGGGAGAGGGATTCAGCTTGCCTTATAGTGCAGGATCTCCATCCAACCTGAGCACTCCGGGCTCGTGTTGCAGCTGCTGGAAAAAAACAGGCATCTTTTTAGGGCACATTAGCCAGGCTTTTTTGGGCTGTCAGGTTAAAATGACTCAGCCCCTAGCCACACCTCTTGCTTTTCCCTTGTGAAGGGGTGTCTAGACAGCTTGGGTGTAGGTGTTGCTGTGTCCACGTTCAGTGGGATTAATCCCTGCTGGAGGACCACATGCTGTGCCAAGGCAGCCCTCTGACACCACCTTGGTAAGCAGGGCTGCAAACAGGCAGAAGAGGCTTAGACCCCCATGAGGATTTAGTGGCCTCACTCCTGGGTGACTTGCACAGCCAAGTCAAAAAAAACAGTGCCCAAAGCCCAGCTCTCTTCTGCTCCTGGGGTATTTTGGTGACTGTGTTGTTCCCCTCTGGGAGCTCTGCAGGGGCAGCAAGAAGCCACATGGTAAGGAGGGCCAGTGCTGATGGAGCTCCCAATTAATCTCCCTGATGGATGGGCTTCTCCAAGCAACCCCCAGCACCTGGGTGAAAACAGGAACAGTGCCCTTGCTGCCACATGGTCTCCAGGGCAACATCCCTGGTGTATACACAACAGGACCATCAGGTAGCTGTTTCTGTGTCACTGATCATCACAACCTTTTATTCCTGGCACAGGACTCAGAGAGATGAATGGAGCTGATATGAGAAATAGCACCACCCTGCTGTAATGGAGATAATTCTTCAGTGTCATTCTCCAAAGCTGACTATGTGTCTACACACACATACACACACAAAGACACCTCACTGCTCCTTGCCTCAGTATCTCTCAGTTGTACCAGCACTGCTTACCTTAAAAGGTACCTTTTATTTATATATATATTTTTTAAAATTCATTTTCACTTCTCATGGTCCCATCTTAGTGATGTCCACCCGTAGCAAAGTGCGTTAGTCATCATGTTTATGTTTAGGAGTTGACTCAAATGGTTTGACTGGATAAAAGTAAGTGAACAATTTTCATAAAAATGTCTAAATTCAAATAAAATTTGGAGTCCAGCCCTGCTTCCATTTGCAATCAATTCCTTCAACAGCCAGGCCCCAAGAGCAACTCAGGATATTTTCAGTGAGAGAATCAGCAAGGTGGAAGTTCCTGCAGACATGTTGCCTATCCTAAATGCAAAAAAGACTCCAAAGAGAGGATTTGACAACTGAGATTTAGTGCCTCACACAGCCAGCATTCATGTGAAGAACTCTACACTCTATGAACCAGGTACAGTGATTTCAGTGAGTGCCCTGGTGCTCTTGCCTGAGCCCAGTAAGTTTCCAGTTGTCCAAACCTTGGGAAACACTGTTAAACAGCTTATTTTAGTCTTGCCACATACATCAAAGTTCAAATAGCTGGACCTCTGTTGGTACCCCAGCCTATGATGATCACCATGAACATAATCAAAGAACTTTTCAACCACTTCCCAGATGCATGAAGAAAGAGCAGCCCTGGAAGCCAAGGAACAAGGAATGCACTGACAAGTAGGTATAGAGGGACTTGTGCAGAAATATCTGCATGTGCATGTGTGAGGGGAAAAGACAAGATGAACTAATCCCTTTCCTTGGGGCTATGTCTTTGCTCTTTCTGACTGGCACGTGTCTCCTTTGTTTTCAATAATAAGAGGCAATTATATCTGAAATGTTAAACTGTAAATCCATCACATAATTAAGGGAATTCAAACTGCACAGAACTATGGAAATATTTAAGGATGGATTAGGGACAGGGACTCTGAGAATCACACTGTGTTTCCCACTCCTTGACTCAAAGACTCAGGCAGTTTCCTGCTTTCCCCTGGGACTGTCTATCTCCCCACCACAAGATAAGGGAACCACATGCTGATTCCAGGGAGACTCACTGGTGTACTGTGATGGAACAAAACAGCCTTCAGAGAGGAGTTTATGGCTTGTGTTTCCTTTAATTTTTTTACCCTTCTTATCACTAAACAAAAGCTTGTGGTCTTTCCTAGATAATCACATTTAAGCTCTTATAAAACCACATGCCTGGATAAAGCAACTCTTATGCAACTCAGATGAAGGTGCTTTTCCCCAGTGTAATTATTAGTGAAGAAATCTATCATATTTTACAGCAAAGCCTAAAATGCAAAG
The DNA here is from genome assembly GCA_013397295.1 of Polioptila caerulea. Classification (NCBI taxonomy): domain Eukaryota; kingdom Metazoa; phylum Chordata; class Aves; order Passeriformes; family Certhiidae; genus Polioptila; species Polioptila caerulea. Next base: position 615,545 of record VYXF01002802.1, on the reverse strand, counting down.
GACTTAATTAAAAATACAGATGAAGCAGTGTATTTCCAAGTCCTCCCACACCTCTACCACTTGTATTTGCAAACAAAAGAAGGAAGAAAGGAAGAGTACTAAAAAAGGAGACATTCTTTCTTCATAGGCTCACCAGTGACACTCACCTTTCATGGGCAGTGAAGGAGGGAGTGCCTGGGCTTATCCCACAGTACTGAATGGAAGACTCTACAAGACAATACTGGAGTGATGGTGCTGGTGAAAGCAGGGATTCAGGCCATGGAGGCCTTAAAAGCACGGTCTGATGTCCTTCACATCTCTCCCTATTGGTGGCTGCTGGCCAAGCTCAGGCCCAAGGCATCAGTCCTTGCTTAGAGTGAGCTTGGCCTTGCTGCTGCTGGGGAGGTGCACATCTGTGCACAGCTGGTCTGGGCTGCCACGCCAAAAGAGAGGAAGGCATCATGTACTTCCATACAGAAAAGGGAGGAGGGGGTGGTTTGAGCACAGCTCCAGACATGGGCTTCAGAAACACAGGGGCAGATATCAGGAACTAGAGATCGCTTTGGTCCTGCTGGGTCTGTCTTGTTCTCGGTGTCCAGGTGATCTGTATCTGACATTATGAGCAGAGGCAAGAATCATTTGCACCTTTCTCCCTAACAGTTCTTTCCAATCATGAACAGAGAGTGATTTTTGGGGGGTGATCTTTGGGCAAGGAATGCCATTACTTACACCACGAGTCACTTGGGATAATATTTATTACTGATAGGCCTTTGTGGGGCAAGCTCAGGCAGAGGAGATCAAATCACTGCTTCAGGGCAGCCCTTGACTTATAACTGCAGAAATGCCAACACCACAAAAAGTTAAATGCAAAGTGGAATATGAGTGTACAGGGCTTGACTCAGAAACGTTTAATATTTGGTGAGATTTGGTGAGGTATTTTTATTTTACTTTGGAGTGTACATGGGTCATATTCTACATAAGAGAAACACATTATGGATTGATTGGGGGGCTTGTCTCGTTGGTTGTTTTTTATGAGAACTCAACTTCTTAGATATGAACAGATTTTTTTTTTTCTTTTTAATAGTATCACAGTGAGAATTGGTTACATAGTAACTACTGCTCCCACTTCTGCATCCAGCATAGCAAAAATGTTGATTAAAAGCTAGACAACTTTCTTCCACTCACCACATTTGGATCATTAAACAACTCAAATATCTTCATATATGGAGTATCATCCAATATTAGTTGAAACCTTTTGACTGGCCTGAATTTGTTTCCTTGCTGGAATAAGAGGGAAAAGTACTCCACCCTTTCTTTTAAATAGACTTTAGATGTATCATTGAAGTCACTTGGAACAGGGTGCAGGGACCATCAGGAAAGAATTAAATATAACAAAATCTTCATGAGGTTAAAAACTGGGCAAGCTGGTCATTTAACCTCTGTGATGGGTCATTTGCCTGGAGCAAACAAACCTTTCCAAAAACCAGCCTAATTAGGTGTGCCTACCTTAAAGGTGTTGCCCGAGGGTTTCTGCTGTTACTGGATGATGCCCCAATGGAAATGCCTCCATAAAGCTTTTAAGGAGCCACCAACTCGGACAGAGCGGATGGGTGGACTGCAGACTGGGATTTATTTAGTGAGAGGCGTGAAAAGCCAGCAATCCAGCCCAGCATTCCCTGGATTTTGTCTCTGGCACAGGAAGGGTTTGCATGTTTCCCGCTTGTGGCTTCTATTTTAGCTCAAGTTCATTGCTGGGATGCTTGGACACAGCTGTGCTGGTTCATTAACTGCCCAGCATGTCACTCAGCCCAAGCAAATGGCTTTGGGGTAGTGTTTTCCAACCATTCAAAGGGAGGGTAGACCTCTCTGTGAGGAAAGGAAGGTGCTGGTCTAGGAGGTACTTGATAATCTCATGAGATACATTTAAAATGAGGAACAAAGAAGACTCCAGCAGGAGTGAGATGGCTGGGACTCAAATGAACATTTCAGGAATAATCCTCAGCCACTGAGAAACCTTAAAGAGACACGACTCAAGACCATGAGGTGATCAATGAACCAATATCTCCCTCTGTGTTACAGCCAATATCTGTAACAGAGAGCTCACTGCTCCTGTGGTTTTCCCTGTAGGCTCAGAAACGAACTCTTTGAGGGTACTAATTGACACCAAGAATGAGGGAAATGGATCTACAATATCCCCACCCTTTTCTGGTCATTACATCCTGCTCTCGGATGAGAGCCATTCACAAAATTAGAGCATGCTCAAGCCTTGCCCTTGAATGCTTCAGTTTGGAAGGTGCCCTGCCCTGTTCCAGAAGCTGTGTCGGACATGCTGAGCTGTGCAGCTGCTAGTTGGGTGCTGCTTCCAAAGAAAAAGGTCCACATCCTGCTGCAAGTGACTCATGCTGAGATCATCCCACTCAGGAAGACACAGAAGGAGCTGTCCCTCTTCCTCCAGGGAGGACTTGTGGCATGGAGGAGCAAAGCAGGTGCTGCGAGTGGGGAAGTTTGGGGCTTTTTTGTGCAGAAGGAAAGAGACAGCCCCTAAGGAAGATGTTGTCTGCCAGCCCACGCTATGGCATCCATCATGGTGACAGCCCTTGGCCAGGGGCAGTCTGAGAGAAGCATCTGTGGCACGCTGGCACGCCTCTGCTCCTTCCCTGAGCCCAGCTGTAACCCCTGCACTGCCCTGCCACAGTGCAGCCTCCCTGCTCCCGCCTCCCCCCATGGGCACTATCACACCCCCAGGACTGCTCACTTCAGCCTGTCCATGGCCAGCCTCGGGAAGGCCCCTAAGGGCCCAGGTAGAGTTAAGGGCTGTGGATTCCTGGCTTTAAAGGCAGGAAATCCACGTGACACCATGACAAGCACGCAGTCCCTGTGACTGTTGCCATGCTGGTACCAACCCTATCTCAATAACCAGCTGTGGAAGCCACTCATTCTAAATGTTTCCCAAGGCATCTAAAACTAGTTCTAGTTTAAAAATCAGATTCAGGCTTAGATGGGCCAGCAAGAAGTGAGCCCAGCAGCCCTAAAGCTGTCAGTCCAGCCCCCTACTCTGGCACAGCATTGTTCAGCATGAACCTTTGAGAGGTCTATCAATTATACACTCACGTCTACATCTCCAGAAATAAGTATGCTTAAGAAAATAAGGCCTCTGTAGGGTTACTTCCCAATCTATCCCAGTCTGCTTGTCACTGGGTTGTCCTAGCCTTTGCCCTGCACCACTACAGTTCTTCCCAAATGGGATCCTCTGTAGTCACTTCCATGCACATGCACTCAGACATGCCTGCACCACACAGGCTGCTGACTCTGGCTCCTCCAGGCAGTCAGTGCTGTTCCAACTGCCCATTGGAAACCCAGCTTGGCCCAAAAACTAGAGAGATTGACAAAACCACATTTCACTGCTCCTCCTGCAAAACTCTTGAACTTGTGAAAGTTGAACACATGAAAGCAATCTGAGGTTAGCGTGTAACACAAAAACCACATGAAAGAGATAATTTAGCATTAGACACATGTTACCAGGAGCAGGTTGAAACTAATACAGGTTTTGCATTCAAGTCATAAAATACAGCCCTTACATTGCCTTGTGAGGTGTTCCTACTTAGCGTGCCTTGATGGGGGAACAGCTACAAGTGCTTCAGTGCAGATACAAGTTGAACACGTGAAACACCCTTTTCCTTCACTCTTTTCACCTATTCTGTGAAAGAGAGACTCATACCTGCAGGACAGACATTCCAGGAGGAATATGGGTCAAAATAATTTTCTGTTCCCATTCCAGACCTACTGAAAGGCGAGACCAACAAGCTGAATGCAAGCACTCCAGCAATCTTGTAACTGTTGTTTATCATTGCCATAACATACCTTAAAAACCAGGTGTCAGTGATCCAGCTGGAGAACCAGAAGGGAGAATAAGTGGTCCCAAGCACTGCCCACTGACTACGGCTCTGGAACAGAGGGATGAGGGCAGAGATCAGCCTCCAAGCAGCATTAAGGAATCTTTGTGGCATCTCTGTTCTGATCCTGGAGGAAATCACACACAACCTGATGTTAGAAATGTCTGTTTGTGGTTGACTTCTGCAGCATTCAAACATGTTACCACTATTTTTACAGAACCCAAAGTACTCACTCTTACTTTAGGCCGGAAAAAACCCAACTAATTCAATAAATTTCAAACAAGATGATGTTCTGAAAATAGAGCTGTGTTGCACCTTTAAAAAGTGTGTTGGAAAAGGAACTGGATTTACTTTGAAAGTTAGTTTGGTATGAAAGAGCTACACAGCAAAATTCTAAATCCCTTTAGAGAACAGAATGAAATAAAAGCAGATATTTCATCTCTTAACACCCTGTCAGCAAAATTCTCCTTCTTGTAGACTTTTTTTCTTTTGTGAAATTGTTGTGCCTGTTTGCCAATGAAGCTTTTCTAAGAACAACATAGCTGCTTTCTCACCCTGCCTCTCCCAAGACATCAACACTCCCTTCTGTAGGCCAAGCAGAAAATTCTTTCCCTTGGGGCCTGCAAAGAAGCTCACACAAGTTTTTGGGAGAAAATGCTGCACTGATGTAGAGCCGACATCCCTCTTTCCTCTCTCCCCTCCCTTCTGACCCTAACTTCCAACGGCTGTTCTAGCTGGAACAGAAATTGATTTGATTTGAGATATATCTACTGGTGTGCTTTAAACAGAAATAAACCTATCAAGGGGCACTAAAAATATAAAGATCAATTAACTCAGAGTTAGGCTGAAAAAAGTTCCAGTGTGACAGATGGCCTGACTTGCCAATGATGTACTGGCAAACACAATTCAATTGATCTTGTGGTCTGCACTCAGCTTAGGCTTTTAAAGAAAAATCTGGATGGAAATGCGAATCTTAATCAAAACACACAATCACTGAGAGAGGTTCTATAAACATGCTGGGCTAGCAGTAAAGACCACCGAAGAGGACAGTCTATGTCCTATTTTTAACTCTTTATTCACCAGCCAAGAATAGCTGGAAGAATAGCAAAGGTATCACATACTGACCTTAATTAAGGCAGTGATTCACCCTTTCTCTCTGCACACAAATGGAACAGCTTGGAGCTGGAAGGCTGACATGCAATTAAAGTTTTTTGGGTGAAGAGGTAATATTTACCACGCAGGGCATCATTTAAGGAAGAATATAAGGTTCCTGATAGACACATTATCCCAGAGAACACACACAGTCATTCATCTGTTTTTCTGCAAACTTCAAGAAATACAAATATAAAGGTATTGATTTTTAAAAAAACTGGAAATCATAAATTAATTTATCACTTTATTCTGACCCTTATACAAACAGGGCTTTCATCAATCTAATTATACAATATGTTTATTTTACAAAAAAGCAAAACTTGTGACATCCAGAAAACTACTTTTTAAAATTCTTCCTTACCTGATTTTCTTGTTCCAGGTGAAATGTCCTTCCAGAGCAGCTCCAGAAAGAATGTTTGTCTTGTAAGAATCAATGCAAGGTATTTCAGTGTTATTTTTGCTTTGACTGGATCTTCACAAAGTTAATTTTAACAGCAGTCTTTCCTTGGCTAAGGAGACATGATATTGATGGTATACTGAAATAGGAAAAATTTCTTTCCAGTTTTATTAGGTTGTTCCAGAGGTTTCCAACTAAACCAAACCAAACTCACTTCTTTATAAAACAGAATATATTTTAAAATATATTATTCATGATATTTCTCCAATTATTGTTGCTCCACAAATACATCAAATGTAACAATCCCACAACCTATCTTGAATGCCTATCAACTGTTGACAACTAAAATATTTATATCACTTTACAGTCATGTTACCAAATACCTTCAGATGAAACAAGGAACTCTATCTGCCACATTGATAAAGAGCTTTAAAGAGAAAAAATGAACAAGAAGTATCCTTTAGAGTTCCTGGGGGATGGGATTTCAAAAGGCTGGCTTTACACAAGCAATTGAATAACCACAGCTGTTCTGATGCCCAGAGAAAGCCAAGGGCTCTGCACAGGTGTCAGCATGGAGAGCCTGGTGCAGGACCACAACCACCTGTGGGTCCTTGTGCTGGGCTGTCTTCTACAGTCTGGGTAGGGAAAGAAAAAGGGAAGTTTCTCCAATAAAAATGGGGAAAACTAGGAGTACAGAACCAACTGCAATCATAGCAGAGTCTGGGTCTTAAAAAAGTGCTCCTGGAGAAAGCTATACATAGACATGAAAGTAAGCAAAACCTCTCTTGAAATAAAACATTTGAGATCAAAGCTTCAGCAAAATTTCCTTGTTTCACATCATCCGGGCGACAATACTTTTCTGCAGGAAGAAGAGAAGTGGCCTCTATTTGTTACACTCAGAGCTCAGAAATCAAAGCAGCCCAGTAGGGAAGTGGAGAAAAACACAGATCTGGTTTTATTTGAAGTTTTGAGTGGTCCTAGACAAGCAGACCAGAAAGTAGTATTTCTAAAATGTCAATAACCCAATTTCAAGGCTCAGACTTGAAATACTCCAAACCTGAGGTTTGATCAGTCCCAATTCAATGAACACTGAGACGTGCCATGCCCATTTCTGGTTTTAAGGGCTGGGGAAGATTTCAGGCAGACTTCATTCTCACAGGGCATGCACAGTATGGGCAGCAGAAAGGCAGAATTTCTCACTGTGCCATAGCCAATATGCTTTTTTTTTGCTGCCCAAGAGGAATTCTCTGCTCAGAGAGGAAGGCAGGGTTAGAGCCAAAGCCACAGGGCACCACACAGACTGACTGCTAGTCAAAACTGCAAGGTCAGGCTCTGTTACAGGGAACATCAGGGGTAGGACCTGGCACCAGAGAGATGGTTCTTCTCTTCCTTCCTCTCCTGTGTCCATTTCTCAAATGTTGGTGGATCCTTCTGCCAGACCTTGACTTCAAGCCTTTGAGGAAAGGAGCCTAACTCTAACCTTTCACTCAAAACCTCCTGCCCTGCCCCCTGTCCAAGGCTGTGTGCTGATATGGGAATTGTAAACACAGAGAAATGGTTTTAAAATTGACATTAGTCCCTAAGCTTTTCATATGGTCAAACAAAATCTCACATACAAATTCTTCCACAAATTCTTGCTTTTTCTATCCAATCCTACAGTGAAACTGAAGGATGGGTTCTAGCATCAGACAGCAGAATTAGTATGTTGAAGGATTTTGCATCTCTAGATCACAGTTTATAGTGAGAACTCTGATGTGTAAATTAACAGAGCCAGAGGGCAGCCATGGTCAGCTAGGTTTGACTTCTGAAAGGATGCCAGCAACAAGTCTGCTCTGGATGAATATCTTGCATGAACCTGAGTGTAGCTGATGAGAAAAGCATCCAATCTACTGCAAATGATGGAATAAATCATAGCCCTGACTTTTGCTCCAAGAATGGTTTCCACTGTTAAATGTTGAAGACTTATATGCAGTGTGAACTCATCCAACTTCTAACAACGAATTCTTATTACACTATTGCCCAAAGGAGCTTCTGTGTCTGAATTTCTCTTCCTTATATAGCATACTTGAAAACCAGACTTCTCTTGACTTGTTTGGTAAGCTAAGGGGATGGACTGCACTGAAAGGCGTTTGCCAATTCTCCAGTCATTCTTGCGGCTCCTCTCTGAAAGATCGCCAGGTTTTCAACATCCTCCTTTAATTGTGGGCACCACAGCTGGATGGAGCATTCCCAAGGCAGCTGCACCAATGCCAAACGCAGCAGTAAAGCAATCCCTGAGTAGAGAGACAGAGAATATCAAGCAGGCATTAGAAAGGCTCCAAGGGTTGCTTTAGACCCTTTGGCCACAAGCTCTGGAGTGAGAGATGACACTCAGCCAATTATGCACTCAAGCCCTCAATCGTTTTCCAGATTGCTGTTTCTCAGCCCAGTCTATTCCATCTGGTACACAGATCTCAGATTTTTAATTTCCTTTACCTGTAGGATCCTGAAAAGAGAAATTATTTACTATTTCCATTCTACCAAAGGATCCAAACCATAAACTGCTCCTTCTGTCATCTGCTAACACCTTTCTTAGAGTCACTGCCACACCATTAAGCGAATCAGTGCAACAAATGGATCCCACTGGGAACATAGCTATTTGATGTATTTATACTTCAAACCTCTTTGAAAATCCCACTTTGAAATTTGTATCTGAAACAGTTGGAATCCATCTGCTATTTCTTATTTGATAATGTACCATTTGAGTTTATGAAAGAATATGTATGGGAGCAAGCTTAAGGCATACAGGAAGTCCTTCCATCAACATTAGTGTAATAATCAACCAGAGAGATTTCTTTTTCTCAAATCCAACTGAAGCTGACCATAATTAATTTCCAAAAAACAATACTAGACATTTCTTCATGTGATACATTGCTTCAGTGTGTTCTTCCTTATGTATTCCTTGCATATCCTTGAATATCCTTGCATTAATGTTAATTATTAATGATCATAGCAATCTATTTAAAATATTGATCTAAATTTAGATTTCTTTAGCCTCTAGAACTTCCCCAGTGTTTCTTATCAGAAATCAAAATAAAGACCTAGGGAACTCTTTGACTTTGTACCTCTAGGATTTGGAGTTAGAAAAACCCAGTGAGATTTGCATATGAAACTTTAAAACCTGATTAATATACTCCCAAGTACCAATGAAGTGAAAATTATTCCATTACCCAGAGAAAACATTCACCTTCTGTTTATTCATAAGATACAAAGAAGGTTCTTTTTGTGCCACTACTATCAATTTTATCTCAACCAGCCAACCAATTGAACTCCTATGGATTATTTAGTTAAAACTCTAATAGAGCTTAAAATATTATTGTCTTTATCTTTTTTTTCAAGATTTTCCAAGTAAGAATGTCTTAACCAGACCTTCCTTGAGGCACCAGCATCGAAGTCTAACTGGGCATTGGTGTGCAAAGTAGCAGAAGCAGTTTTCTAGCTTATGAAAACAAGGAATACAAGCATCCTAAAAAAGATCTGGTGCACAGCATGTTTTCAGGCAAATTTTCTTACTCTCAAAAAAGCTCTAGGTTGTCTTCTACCTCCCTGGTGGCAGCCCTGCTCTGCACTGGTTTGGCTGCTGCCTCCCTGAAAACAGGGACTTCAGATTCCCAGCAGTCAGCTGCTGAGGGAGATGCTGATCCAGAATTAAGTTTGTGATTCCACTGAAGGTCATTTTCTCCCTCTGTGCAGGCGAGCACAGCCCGACTGGTGCATCAGAATAAACAGATGCTATCAGCACCAGCAACAAATTATCTTCCTAGGCTTTGTAATTTCTGGAGAGCAGCAGGTTGCAGCAAGTCAATTTACATTGAGGATGGAGAGGGAGGGAAGCAGAGGTTGTATTGGCATTAGCAAGTAATTCAGTGCAAGGGAAAAAGAACAGTGAATTGGAGCTGGACAACTGCCTTGTGGAAGAAGCCATTATCTGTGCACCCTTACTGCTCCTAGTGAGGAACACAGCAACCAGGGGTGGGGATATGGAGGTTTCACACCTGAAGGGCATTTGTGTTTTACTCTCAAGTGCAAAACAAACCAGAGAGAGCACGTGCACCTGCATGTAAATGTTTAGGAAGATGCCAATAGCCACATGAATAGCAGTTCCTTGCACCAGGACTTGGGGATATGCTGCAGCAGGAGGGGACAATCCACTCTTTGTTTGCTGTTTCCAGGAGAACACTTTTCTGTGGCAGAGATTCCAGTCCCAAAACCAGACTGGTGACATTACTGCACTCATGAATCCTTTCACTGCTTCTCTGCAAGAGTAGGAGAGCACATCTCCCTGTATATTTTTAGATGGAGAAATATTTTAGCCTATAGTACTATGCATATATACCTGCCCCTAAACTGGCACAACTGGCAGAAAGACATGGAAAAACTTTATAACAAAATGAGGAATGGAGTTCTCTGTTCCTAAAACCCAATGTGGGGTCCCAGAGAACAAGAATTGCTCTATTTCTGTCACCCAGGCTGAAGTCACAGAATGAGGTACTCATTAAAGGCAAGCCTTACACCTCTGCTTTTAGCCATGGTATCTCTACACCCATTTCACAGCAGCACACAAAGCCTGCACTGCTTTTTCATTCTCCTCAGTGTTTTAAGAAGAATTCATATTTCTGATTGGGACTAGGGAGCAATGAAACCATCTGCTTCGATCTTATTTACAGAAAACAGCAGACACTCATTTCAAAACTACTCTGGCTTTATTATCACAGTGAAAGACACTATTCCAGCATTCCTCTGCTGAGATGGAAAGAAAAAGCTGCCACACAGCTCCATGCAGGTCACTCTTCCTACCTCTAAACTCGAGGGAATTTTACTTTCCTTCCTGTAAGCGCTAGCAAAAAATATTTATTCCAGCATCCTGCAGCTCCACTCCTGCCATTTTCTACTGCTGCCAAGAAAATATCTGCAGATATTGATGAGTTTTTATGCTTCATTCATATCAATCCACAGCTGCCTACACGATCTAGTATAAGTTTGCATTTGCCCAGCCAAAAAAGGAAACTAATCTTACCAGTCCTGAAAGACTTCAGTACAAATGTGAGGATATAAGCTGCTCACGAAACTCAGAGATGTAGAAATCCCTTTAGTTTTTCTATAAGAACACATTTATGTTTTTAGTCTAGAGGAACACGCAAAATTTAATAATCAGAAACCAGGCTATGTTAAAGACAAAAAATTTTAAACCCCCCCCCACCACTTACAAAGCATTACAAATATTACTCGATGATCCCTGCATGATCCTTTAGGTACTTACGGGTTTCCACCTGTTGTCCTGATCCCTCATTTCCCTTACCTGACAGAGTATAAAGAAATTCTACTGCCATTCTTTGTCTGATGTGCACTAAAAGTCTCCAGGGGACATCTGCAGACCAAGGGTTTCAGTGGAGTGGGACCAATCTTTCCTTCAAATTTTTCGAGGGATTTCTCATGCCTCCTCCTTTCCCCTATCACATAATTGATTCAGAACAAAGAAATACAGTCAAGAACATAACTCAAAACTAAGAGTTCTCAACAATTTCAAGTTAGTAGCATCCCACATTCTAGGACAGCTATTCACACAGAGCTGAAAACAACTGGTATAAATCTGGATTATTTTATGAAAAGTCTGATGTCTCATTTTCAAATTGCTGGGTAACTGTAATACAAACATAATCAGGCTGCTGATTCTCTGATTTAGGAGCTTGTAACATTAGAAACTAAAGAATCTAGTCTCCTGACTCATTTCATGCCTCTGGACTGCTATCAAACCTGGGTGGGTGCAGCATCTCATCCTTCTAGCATAATATTTCCAATATTCTGCTCGTCCTCTCTCAAGTACTGTTGAGTTTCCTTGATTTTTCAATTTAATTCAAAATAGGAGCAGTACTTTTTCCCTCCTAATATCTGTTCATATTTTAGACAAATCCAGTTGAAATAGCCTGTGATTAGCTTTCAAGGGGCAGAATTAGATTAGATTATATCATATTTCTTAGACAAATCCCTACATTGCTCAACATTTGAAATGATGCTGAAAAAGAAATCTTAGCAAAGGGAGAAGTCCAAATATTCTCCCAAGAAAATTGGGCTAGCACATTTAAAGCACAAAATTTTCCATAGCCAAAACATTCACATCTGGATGCTTTTAACTTAGTCAGCACGGCCAGACACCCACTTGTATCTGGGTGTTGTGAAATTCCAGCAAAAAACTCAAAATCACACCATGAATCCAGAAGCAGCAGCCTAACACTCTGCCTTCACACCCTTTCTTGTAAATCTTTGGTCCTAGAGAACTTCTTCCAGCTCTAGGGTTTAGAATAACTTGTTTTGAGACCAAAGCCGTCTTATCCAAACCAAGTCCTCTATCCTGGCTGAGTTAGCTGGAGTTAAATCAGCATAAAACTAAAATAGCACAATGGAAAGTCAGGCTTACTGTTAAATCATGCTTCTATTTTTGTCTGGCAAAGCACTTAAGCATGTGGTTGAGATGCACATGCTTAAAGTTAGTCCTCTGTTTACATGCATTGTTAACCCAGGGCTTATAAATCAACTGATTTTGTGAACCTGGCTGAAATACTGTGATTTTTAAAAGATAACACAGTGCTGGTGTCTGAATATAAAAAAGGATCCATAGGGTTAGGCAGAAACTTGTACATCAAGCAGGAAAAGCTAAGCATCAGCAGTTGGGCCAAAAGCTCACACAACCTTACAGAAAGGAAAAGGAATATTTCCAAGTGAACCGTGGGACAACACAAAACAGGAAACAAATTCTGGAGTTAAGCATGTTCAGCCTTAGTAGAATAGGGCCACAAACATGGTGGTGCAGGTAAAGCCAAGCCTTATCTGGCCCAGCAGTTTACCTGTAACTCTGTCCCAAAGCAGACACTGAACAGACACACGACACAGGCCATGCACAGAATGGTCACAGCCCTCCAGCTGCTGGCCCGTGGCAAGTTAGGGACTTGAAGCAATCTCCAAGCCCACACAGGCCCTTGTGTTTAGTAGCCTCTGGTGAATGGATCCGACAGAATTTTGACTTACCCTCTTTTAAATTTATCTAATTTTGCAATTTCCATTTATCTGTCATCACTTCCACAATAAAATAATTTAAAAGTACTCCTTTTATTCAATGCCACAATCCATCAAGTTTCTTTAGCAGCCTCAGTTCTTACGTCGCAAGGAGAAAGGAATGGTCAGTTCTCATTCACCTCCTCCATATCACTCATGATTTTATGAGCCTCTGTCAATGCTTCTTCAGTTTTTAAGGCTGAGAAGCATTACTTTATTTAGACTTCTCCATTAAAAACATGAGACATCTCATACCCCAAAAATTTCTCTTTGACATTTATAGGACTTCTAGTACTTGTCTGAAATTTCAGGAAAATGAGCAGCTATAACTTTATTAATCATTTTCCTCAGTACAGAAACCACAGAAAGCATAGCAACCTAGAGGCAAAAATGGTCAGGATTATTTTCCCCTGTGTTATGTATATTAATATTGACTTTTGTCTGCCAGAGTATTGCCTAGCCTCTCAAGATCCTTGAGAAAAGGACCAAAAAGATTGAGTTATCGCTGTGATAATGATTTTTTTTGGCCTGAATTACTTTCCTGCTCTCCCTACTAATTCTTTTTTCAGGTAGAGTTGTTGAAGAACTTGGTTTCCCCTACCCCAGAAATTCTACAAGGACTGCCCTTCCCTCCTCACGCCCAAAGGATCACTAAAAGGAACATGAACATTTTCTAGTGTGAAAATTGGCTAGCTACAGCTATCTTTTTCTTCATACCCTGCTGAGACTTTTTCAAAATCCATTCAAAACCCCAAGCACACTATATTAAGTGTCACATGCTTTTCCAGATGCTTATTAATTCCTTTGAAGTTCTCCAGGGTTTGCATTGCATGCCTCTAATTTACAAAGGTCGTGTTAGCACGCCCACAATATATCATATTTAGGTATGCTGCCACTAAATCTGTTGTAATTTCCTTTCCATTTTCCTCATAGACAAGACAGACTCGAGTCACCTGCAGCTTTTTTTCATCCCTGCTGGAGCACTTTTTAGGATTGGTGTCACATTAGTCACCTCTGCTGCGTAAGGCAACTGAGGCTGACTGAACCCGAAAGTTTCACACCAGAGCAATTCGAACATTTGAGTGAATGTAATTTGTCCTGGTGATTTGCTATCGTTCATTTCATTCATGTCTGTTTGAAAAGCTTTTCTGTTAACAGTTCAGTCCAGGACCGTTCCTCGGGCTCAACCCTAGGAGGGTTTCCTGTTTGCTGGGCAGGCAGTGCCTCTGCTCTCAGTGGGTTTGCTGAGCTCCACTGCTCCCTTCACACCTTGAGCATTTGCTGAACTCACCACACTGTCAGTTCCTGTCATATTTGAAGGAAATTTGATACAATTTTCTATGGGTTTTGTGAGTCACTCCTCAAACCATTTTAGTTTATGTTGCAGTGGGTTTACATTTAACTTGTAAGCAATTATATTCCTCTCTTATAGCTTTGTTTAGGCATGATTTCCACTTTTTAGAGAACATAATTTTATTGTGCCCTTCCTCTACTGTTTAACTGTAGTAACTTTTTGGAGGGTTAGGTGGATTTTGGGAACTGATATGTTTTCTCCACTATATGGGCGTGGTACTTACATTCTTAGTTAATTTACTTACTCATTAATGCTATTAAAATTAAATTTTTTAATACTAAAATGCTTTTGAAATAAAAACAGACATGGTCTTTGGGTTTTTCCTAATATTATTATTCTTACTAAAATAATGAAATCAACCATGAATGGTCACTATTGCCAAGCCATTCTTCAGTGCCACAGTTATAATTTAAACAAGGTCTTAGTCAAAAATTATTTTTCCCTTTTATTAGTCTGTTTAGAAATGTAAATTAAAATTTGCCCTTTATATCCTAAGTCGGATAAATCTTCTCCAGTCTATTTTCTTTTCTTTTGCATACTCTCCATCACCTCCGATCTTTTTTAAAGTATTTAATAGATATTGTCACTGCCATGGTCAGCTGTTTAAAAGGATAAGTTCATTATAATGTTTTTCTTGATTTGGTGTGGCAACATCCAACTCATAGAGAGTGGGTGGCAAATGATGATACAGATAATTGATTTATCTTATTGGACTCTGATTTCCAACTGACTGAGTCACTTCTCCAACGGCAAAATCCATTCCTGTTATTTCCACATCATGAGTATACTGGTAGTGCAGTGTTGGTACTGATCAGCTTCACTCAGTATCATTTCTTTGAGGCCAGTACAGCGAAATTCACCCATCCTCACCTCATATAAATCTAATATTTCTAGGAAAGCACAGATACTTTTGGTCTTGATCTGCATATGCTTGGTTTAACTGGGCATTTTCTTAGGCTGTTGGATTAGCTGAACATTATTGGTGACTATTCTGTCCTTTTATGAAGGCAAGAAGGAAATTTGCCATCAGGATGAATTTGTTCTTCTCCAGAACCTCATCTCATATAATTTGGAAGACTCCCTCCAGTGTTTTGTTTTCATTCGTAGTGCCCCCAAATCTGGCTGGCCCCATTTCAGAAGGCATCATCCCTCCCATTAATTTTTGAGCATCTCTCCTGTTCCTCCCATACCACTTCCTTAGACACACAATGGGTCTCTCATTGTCTGGGACATTTCTTGAATGCTGTAATGGAGCTCCTGTTCTTTATCATCCTCTCCTGTCAAAATGTTGTTTTACCTCCTGGACCCCTCCCTTGTATTTCTTGGTGCTCACACAACCATGAACAGACATGATGCACAAGGAAGGTCACCAGCTCCTATCCAGGACCCTCTCAAAGGCTGCCCAGACACCACGAGATACAAAAGCCCCAGAGAACAGGCAAACCACTACATGTTCCCTCCTGGCCTGGTATTCCCAGCTATCCATCCCACGCAGCACCACAGCCTGCCTGTTCCTCCTCAGCAGGGCTGTGGTTCTTCCAGCATGTGTCTGGCTTAAGTGGCTACACAAAATTGCCTTCTGGCAAGAGAGAGAGGGGTCACATGGACAGTATCTTTTGCACACATGTTTACTCATTCTGTCTAAGACACGATTTTATGATTTGCCTCATTGTCTCCTAATTCAGGCACCAACAGCAAGTCAAGCCAATTTTCCCAACCAAACCTCTTCTAAATGTTCATCATACATTCAGCATCCAGAAAACAAAGCTTCTTTTACCACACACCTAAAACTAGCACAAAAACAGGTGAACATGTGTTTTCCAGAGAGAAACCTTGGTGTTTATACTTCCTGTCACCATAGTCCTCACTTTCCTGAGCTTAGGGAAGTTTTCTATTTAGAAGCTAATCTTCTGGGGAACTCAATTGTGATTTTTGTAATATTTTTATTTTTTAAATACCGACCCTGTGTTTAATTTGCAGAAAGCATATGGTACAGAACAGATCAGGAAGTCTGGCACAGAGGCAGGAGGTACCTTCAACCCTTGGTCAATTAAACAAGAAATGTAAAACCTGGCAAGTATTGCATTTAATCCTCTTTGCACCCCTTAGCTCCTTGCCAAGGATCAAAAGTACTTCTCTTCTTAAAAAGAATAAAAGATTGCAGAACATATCATCAACTCCTCCCTTCAGCCCTCAATACTGACAGTGTTATCTCCATACACAAAGCTTCTCCCCCTTCCTCCCCCTGCCAGCTTGGCAACAAAACCCAAGCTCAATGAATATTTTATATGTGTGTGGTTAATGGAGCATTCTGGCTCTAGTCCATTAGGAACTTTACACAACGGTGTATTAACTGCTTCTCAATGTAACATTTTGCGTCTGTCCAAAGGGGATGTGTGTTTGCCAGTTAAGCCAACACACTATTATTGTCCTGCCAGCCTAGTTCCTGTATTTGGCTGAAGAGCAGAGTACCCTGCCACAGCAATTTGCCACCATTGTGCTCCCAGCAGCAATCTGAGAAGGTTAGCTCGGCTCCAAGGTCTGTTTTCCCCTTTGTATTTTAGGGTCTGTGTCTCATGTGGGGTGGGGAATGCCTGCAGTCTTTCCCCTTCAAAGATACACACAGGGATAAGCAATCACATCACAGATTAGCATAAGGATAAATATAAAGCAGTTGAGATCTTTAGTCTGAATGGAAACCAGGCCCCCATATTTTTTTTTCATCAGCTCTGGAATGGATAGCTTTAAAATCCACCTGATTGAAAAAAAAAAATAAATCGATAGCAGAATGACAGCATTTGACAAAGTAGTTACTACCTTCTCGCTTTAAAAACCTCCTCTGTTCCTCTGGGCCACCACAGACAGAACACCAGCTCCACCAAAACCAAAATCAGCATGAAGGCATCTCAGCAGTCAGATGGGCACAGGTAGAAGACGCCCCTTAAACCAAGTGTCAGTGTAATTCTACCCTGCACACAGACAATATCCATGGTAAAGGGTAAAAAGAAGCAGGTGTTGGATCTCTCAGATGAGGAACCCTGTGGGAGTTTGGGGTCCAGATCTCAATGTTCCCCTATGCTTCCCAGACAGTTTGCAGAGCACATGGGAGCTTCCAAAGTGTGAATCATCCCAACCTAAGGCAGATGTCTAGAGTGGGTAAGGTGAATGGCATGGGCTGTTTATCACTCCTCACTGAGCCAAGAGGGAGTCTAGATGACAATCTTAAATTTTATGTCTAAGTTTTAGATAAGTAAAATCAGGTGAGATGATTCCCAGCCCCAAGGTTTGCAGACTCATTACCAGGTGAGCCACAGACCCTGACAGACTTAGGGCAGAAAACAAGAAGATAAAGAAAAGTGCTGATGTGGAAGGACTGATCTCATTCCTTCCTGCCTGAAAGTAGAAAGAGATGATGCTTCAGAAGGCAAAGCCCATCCTTTGCTCTCACATCATTGCTGAAACAGAGTGGAAGGAAGGGAACATTGCTGGACTTGCCAGGATGCTGTAGTGCCTCCTGTAACATTTGTATGAGGCACTCACCACCCATGAGGGGCTTGGGCATTGCAGACCAGTAAGGAAGGCCCAGAGGAGCCAGGGAGGGACAGCTGGCCAAAATATAGATGAGGGGAAGGCTTTCAATAGGTAGGGATCACCTCTAGACGAATGGTTCCTCCTCACCCAGCAGTGCCTGCACACCCATGACTTACCCAGAATGGGCGCTGGTGGAAGGGTCAGGAGCTGAGAGATTTGGGGAAGGGTCTCCAAGACACATAATTAGATGAAGCCCCATGCAAACTTTGAAGGAATTTCCCATTGAAAGGATTTGGAAGAAAAAGCAAATGGTTTCCCCGAGCACACTGACAGGATCACCACGTTTCATGTCAGTCTTGAGAAAGGACAGGCACTGCACAAACACAATCAAAAGCCATAAATCTGACTGACAAGAATGTCAGCCGCTCTGAATACATCTCTGAAGTCAGGTTGTTTCTCTCTCCCAGAGGCACAGGCAGCAAATCAGTCATCCTACCAGTAGATAATCCAGTTATCAGCCCTCCCTTTTCTCCCTTCCAGATCTCTCCGCTCCCCCCACGCCCCTCAGCGCTATCATCAGTGGAAAGTTTTAGAGAATTAGCTGAAAACAACCAAAGCGCCTAATTGACTGAAGAAGGGAAATGGCAACTTCCATCATCTCAAAAAGCTGCACCTTTCTCCTACTCATCTCAAAGCTGAATAAAGGAATTAAAAACACAGCCTGGGGCAGCCAGCAGAGATTTACAAGAAGCAGACATTAGTTCTAACTCTAAAGGCTGGGTGTATAGCTTTAAAAGGAGGAGCAGAGAAAGGGAGCAGAAACAAACAGTATTCGAATTTAAAGAGGAGGAAGGAGAAGGGGAAAAAAAAAAAGAAAAAAAATCAACAACCTTTAAGCCCTTCCTAATAAAACAAAGATCATCCTGGCAACATGAAATGCTACCCTACTTTGTTTATTTATCGACACAAAGAAAGAAGCAAGTTGGCACCTCAGAGGGTATTAAATCCTGGTTTTTTGCTGACTGAATGACCTCAGCTGAAATATTTTCCATGACAAGAGCCCAGAAGACGCTGGCAGAGTGTCAGACAATAAGATTTTCAGAGTGTATTTACATTCTATCCATGGCCCCAGGCTGTTCCAAACCCATAGGCAGGTGCTGCCTTTATCTGTTCTTTGCTCACCTGGCTCCCTAGCAAAATATTCTGAGACCTGTGGCTCAGCTGCCTTAACTGTTTGCTGCCTGGTGCTCAGAAAGCTTCAGAGACATCTGGAATCCTGGCAAATAGAGATGTAGACACTGTTAGCCCCTCAATGCTGACCACTGAGTGGTGTGTAAAGCATTCTTGCCAAAAGTAGAGGGAAAACAGTGGTGATGCAATGGTAAAAGACAGCTAAAAACAGATGAAGTCATGCTGAGAAAAGTGATGCTTTTTTAAAAAAGGAAGGGAAGAGGTGGTTCTTTCAAGGATGCACTGTATTTTCCATGACTTGGGATCTTGAAACTAGGTCTGGATAGCTCTCTAAGAAGCAACAGCAAAGATCCTGAAGACCACCAGAGGTGGGAGCCAGAATTTTACAACTTCTAGCCTTGAAGTCTGTGCAGGACTGTATTCCACTGTCAAGCAGAGGATAGTCAGCAACCCACATCTGTAAAGCAGTGGACAAAAGGGAGAAAGGCAGGCTAAGCCACAAAGAACCACAGTGTTCTGCCTTTCAATTCCATGACACGAATTCCCTACATCACAGGCTTTCAGCTACATTCTACCCTAGACCAGCTCCTGACCTGGTCCTCAGCAAAACAATCTGTTCCTTCCCTGCAGTGGAAATGGCCTCCTCTTTGCTCAGTTTAATTTGGCTCCTTGAGCACAGCTCCTGTCTCTTGAGAAATCAGCCTCCAGGAGATGCTGTGAGAGGCTACGCCCTTCATACCGCCCAACCAGGAAGAATGATAATTGCACTTCTAAGAGCACCATGTACAAGGCAGCCACCAAAGCAGAGGAAACTTGAATTAAAGCAGGATAAAAAGGAGGGGCTTTACCCTCTACCGAATAAGGTATTATTCATGCTTTTGGAAAGCTTCCTTGCAGAGAGATAAAACCAGACATAATGGGTATTCATAAGCAACTGCCTCTGGAAAAGGAAAGGCCTGCCTGCCATCTCACCCCCATTGTCATGCTGGACTCACCTTCTAAATTCCCAGCCTTCAGCTCCCTCTCCCTTTCCCACCTCCTTGCCATGTGTCCTTGTTTAACCTGTTTGGTACCCAAGTCAGCTCCCCTTGCCCTCATGCATGGCTCAGGTCTGACCCACACACACAAATGCTCACACCAGTTTCTCCAGTCCCTTCACCTTCACCCAGCCAAGGAAAACAACTTTTTTCCTTTCTTCTTCCCTTTCTTTCATTCCTGTCCTCCCTGCAAAATTCTTCAACTCAGATTCACTCCAGGCCTACCGTGTGCAAATCCTTTCCCCGTTCATACCCCTCCTCCAGGGCACATCCACCAGGTCAGTCATGCCACCCCACACCTGAAAGGATCCAGACATCTGCAAACGGTGCTTGCAACTCTATTTCTGTATTTGTCTGACCATACTTTTCACCCAGGAAACAAAAGTGTGACCTTACCCTCCAACAAATTTATCATAATAAACTTCCACTTATGAGCCCAAAACAATGGCGAGTTTTAAACATCTTCACAAAGTAAATTACCCACTGCTCACTTGCATAAACTGTCCCTGTCCTTTTCAGTCCTGTCCAACTGGTTATCACAGTGCATGAGCACCTTGCAGCCTTTGCCATTTCTGAAGCTGTTCTGTGCAAGCTGGGCAGGACTTGCCATGGTGGGAAGTGCAGCTCCAGGCACAAAACCAACCAAAGAAAAAACAAACCCTGATTATCCTTTGCAAGGATTTTGGATGCATGGCAAATGGACTCCTAGAGGAATTTTCAAAGGATCCTAATAAAGTTAGACATATCAATCCCATCAAAGTCACAGCAATTTGGGTATCCAATGAGGTAGGGCCTGTAAAATCTCTGTAGCCATCTTCAGACACCAAAATGCCTTTGGAAACAAGGCATGGAAACAGCAGCTAGGTGTTAATGTTTGACCAGGTCTGTGGGCAGCCCTTTGGTGCCTATCCTGGGATAAGATCGCATACACACATGCACTAAGACCACCACACAAGTAGATGTACAGAGAACTTTTCAAAGCTGTCCTTTCCCTGGCTCTGCATTCCCAACCATCATTACAGACTGGTTAAAAAAAACAAACCACAACAATCAAACAAAACCCCCAAAATCCTCCAACATCCAATCAATCAATCTGCAGACCTCCTGAGATGAAATAAATAAGCTGTGAAGAGCTCCTCTCAGCTGGAACAGCAAGGACAAAAATGGAGAAAAACTGTAGACTGACCAGGTACTGCTCATGGCACCTGCCACCTTCCATTCTCAGCAGAAGCTCTGAGTAATGCCTGCACTCAATATTGCTGCCACTGTCCAACCCAAGGACATCTTCTAAACAATGCCTCACTGATAATCCTGTAAGGATTTTCAGTTCTGTCCTGCACAGCATTTTAATTACTCACACTGTTTCATGAGCTCAATCATTTAGAGAAGGTATTTTCATCCCACTAATTGTAGGTTTCCCAGAGGACTCAGCACAGTATTTCATGTCCTCAGTACTATTAAATGCATTAGGAAAGCATCCAGACTTCCAGAAGTCAAATTTTTTCATGCATGCATATGTTTTAGGAGAGGAAGAGGGCAAATCAGGCAAAGGAAAACTTTCAGGCATTAAACAAAAAAGAAATTTCAACGAACAACTTTCAAGGAAAAAAAAAATCCAACAGACAATATTTCAAATAATGTTACAATAGACTCATTGAAGCCAGCAGTCAGTCTGGAACCTGAAATCTCTAATATTAGTAGCATGGCAGTACACCTGTGCCCTGGGAAGAGCAATTTCATCAGTTCATATCTGTATCTCCAATGGCACCCAGCCTAGGGAGCAATTCCCACCCTCCCAGGACAGGTAGTACAGAACATCTCCTGCCGACACCACCCTGGGCCAGCTTGGCTCTGGAGCAGAAGGCCATGCCCACAATTGTGGCACTTGGCCTTGTGGCCATAAGACACAGTAGTTGCTTGTGTGTGTGCTTGAAGTCAACACACTTAAAATAATCTGGTAGTTGTGTGGCAGCCCACGAATCACTTTCCTGCCTGGCACTGAAGGGCTGTGCTGCAAGGCCTGCAGGGGGAGGGTGGTGGCAGGGTACAGCCGAGGGCACAAGGTCTAGGATGGCACAGAAGGGCTGCAAGGGCCCAACACACAAGGAGCCAAACACAACAGTGTTGTGCTGCCTTATGGGAGCAGTCCTGTAGGCTGTTTTTTGGTGGAGTCTGGCTGGTTCACCCCAATGCCAGACACAGAAATGGGCTGGGAGTCTGAGATGTCTGGTGCAGGTGAACCGTGACATTTACTGCAGGCTGTCACCCTGAACAGGCAAACCCCGAAAGTCAAAGACCCACAGCTCCCCAAAGCAGCAACTAGAGCCATGTACTTTTAAGGAAGGAAATAATGGAGGTTTTCAAGTGTATCTGTATAGCATATCTGAAAGGTAATTATTGTACGGTATTGCATTCCCTGGAGTGGTGGTAACGTCAACCCTTCCCTCCATGCCAAGGAAATTTAGACACAGCCCAAGGAGGAAACTGCAATTCTAGTGGAAAAAGGGCTGAGATCTGCCAAGTGCCTGGAGCTCATCACACTGGGAGGGGTATGGAGATTCAGCAGGTGGGCGATCAATAGCCCAAAGGAGAATCCCTTTTCCAGCCCCTTCCTATTGGGTACAAAGTGCTCTAAAGTGAAGATAACATTCAGCCTTGTGTTCCATCATCCTGTAATGGTGGAAAAGGCTCACAAGTGCTGCCCCACAGATGAAGGCACTTGTACATGAGCTGGGTAGTGGTAAACCTCAGTGTAGATGCTCTTAGTTACATGTAAGGCAGGTTTGACATTGTGGCTCATAACAGGAGCTGTGAGCTCATCAGCAATAAATTACTGGGTTGCAGTATCTCAACTGTGACCTTGAGTCCTCATCAAAAGAAGTCTCCACAATGGTGATCTCTGGACTGTCATGGTATGCACATCACAAAAGGCAAGTCTGGTTTACTCTGGCTCTTAGCAAACGAGAGAGAATTTGTGTCACAAAACACATTATCAGAGTTGGCATTAACCAGTAAGTATCTTACTAGTTATCTCTGCAAAAATACCCAGGTAAAATAGTATAGACAAGCCAGAAGACCCCCATTTGCATAAGAGATGTCCATGCTGATGAGAACTGGCTCCTCCTGACATGAGAACATGCAGCAGTTCTTCCAGTGCTGAAGAAGATATATCCTCCAGCAGGTCCTTTTATTGGTCCTTATAAGTGTTTTTCATGACAATTGAAGATGATGGATCTTAGCATTTGGTGGGAATTAAACTCAATGGAGTTCCACCAACCAGAAACAAAAGTAAGGATGAGACAATCCATTGAGGATTTCTTTTGACTTCAGGTGTGTTTCCACTCAAAAAGGTGATGTGGATTGCAAGGATAGGACCACCCAATCCAATTACCTCAAATACTGACCTGTGGGTCCTGTCTTGACAGCAATTGTATCCTGGGAGAATTCACTTTCACTACCCACAATCCTGCGCCTTGGAACTCTCACCTGGCACATCTGACTGGGGTGGACCTAGGAATATTCCAAAAATGGAGCTTTTACATCCCCCGCAGGGGTACAAAGCATGGCTTGAATGGTGTGACTCAGAGACTGCCTGGAACATGTAATGAGGATATTAAACTACATCGTCGTTTTATAGGTTACCTTGTTCTTAACTGGGGGGAGAAAAAAAAAGAAAACACAGAAGCCAACCAACCTACATACTTGGCCTTCGGATGAATTTTTTTGTTTTACGTGACAGCTTTTTCCTCTATTTAAAAATTTGCATAAATGCTGTCAAGACAGGACACGCATGGTAAAGAATATGCAAAATCCTGAGCTAAGCCCAGCTGCCTCTCCCACTGTGCTGTGCCAGGACAGAGCAGTGGGGCTGATACTGGGAGCAACCCCTCCTTCTGCATGTCACTAGGTCAGGGACATGGTCCTGCTGGCACACAGCCCTTCAGGGAGCCTTTCATGCCAGACCCCACACAGAAAGCCTAGTTTGGGTTCACTCTGCCCTTCTCCTGGTGGTAAAGGAGGATTTGCTTATTTTCCTGTGGAAATTGAGCATGAGATGCTTCAATCTCCCCTGCCAAGAGGGGAGAGCAGGCAGGGAAAGCACAGCAGGGAAAGCCAAGGATGCTGGAAGGAACGTGAGGTTGTGTTTACCCACACAAGGACACCCTGAGTGATTTCATGCAGAATTCATTCAGCTCGTGCAAACTCCCGTGCAGACACTTCCCTGTGGTCCAGGGAGATTTATCTCTGCTAACAGGATTAGGAAAGGTTTAAGCTAAACCAAAACAGAAGAATGCACACAAGCACATTCACAGCTTAGAAAACAAACAAATACTGAGCAAATCTGCCTTTAGACATGGCCAAAGCAACCCGAGCTTCCTTCCCAGCAGCCCTCAGCACAGAGAACACGTTATCTAATGCCATCCTCTCTGCTGCTTTTCCTGCTGCACCCCTACCTTACCACCCACTCAGAACAGAAAATTGCTGCTCTTTACACCTTCATACTGCTAAATAACTTACCTCACTCCAGAATTTGGCCCAAGTGGCCACAATGGAATATGAAGAGGTGGGCAAAAAAGCTAAGAAAATGGTTTTTGTCCCTCTAAGAGGGCAGTGGGCAGCAGAGTGTGCCTGTGCTGTGAGAGCCTGGCATTGTGCTGCAGCAGGAAGAGACAAAGGTAAAACAGAGAGGCACCAGCTGCTACATTCAGCACAAGGCGGCCATTGCTCAAACCAGGTATCACCAAGGCTTTCAAAATCCCTTCTGATGGGAAAACACTTCCCATTTAAACAGTCCCTTTACAGTGACGACAGTTGCACAGGGTAATTGAGAGGGCATTTGCTGCCTGACCCAGTGGTACTGCTGCCATCTGCTCTGCAGCAGTTCAGCTTGAGGCACCAGGCAACCCAGCAGGGAAAGCAAAGTTTACTGCATCCTCCTGAAAGGGCAGGGTGGATCTTCATCTTCAGGGTGTGGTTGCTTTGAGATGGAATTTGGTTGGGACTTTGGGGTTATAGCAGGAGTCCCGTGATGTTCATTCTGGAAAGGTGAGGATGTTGGGTTTACATTTTTTCTAAAGGTTAGGAGTTGTGGTGAGCCTAATCACTCTGGCATGTCAGCCTGAGTTACCTAGGGGGAAGAGCACCACCTTCTGAATTTCCAAGTCAAATTGACTGTAGCAATCAACTTCTCCTTCTAAGTCCCCATCCAAAAACAAACAGGCCCAACCCTGCTTAACTTATGAGATCATAGCCCAAGGCAGTGTAGCTCCCTGAGACATCACTGCCTCACCCATCATCTACAAACATCAGTGGTGCAGGGAGGGTATGGGTCTCTCCCTGATTTTACATACACAGAGATCTCTGACCAATGACACAAAGCCACTAGAAAGTGCCTGCAGCACCTCTCTGAGGTGGTAGGCAACTAGCAGAGCCATGGAAATAAGGACAGAGCAGTGGAGTCATCAGGAACGTGTCCTGTGTGGATCTCTAACCTCTCCTGGCTGGCTTAGAGTGAAATCCTCTTGCCCAAACTGGTGTTTGTCATTCAAAGCTGCCTTTTGTGAACCTTGCCACACCAATGCTTTTCTGCTGCTCAGTTCTACTCTGGGTAATATATTCATCTTCTCATCATCATCTTAGAACCTATTTGCATTGTTAAATTGCTAGAAGAAATTGGTTTTCCCCGTGATACCTTCAAATCAAAACTGCTGGAGCTGGAGATCTTTCTTCTGTTAAAGCATGTTACTAACCCTTAATTGGTTTCCCAAATGCATAATCCATACCTTTCACTTCATAAATCAGAGTCTTATGGTCCTACAATTCATGCCTGGCCCGTCACTGAAGCAAAAAGTTCTTGTTGATATTTTCTTGAATCTCGCCTTTTCACAGCATTGGTTCTTTGACATCAATGCAGGAACCTTCATGATGTGAACAGAACGAACTTTGATCCACACCTTACATGTGACAAAACAGAGGTCTGACAAGCTGCAGAGAGTTGTGACAGGTCAGCCTGGGATTCTACCTGTACATGATATCAGAAAGTCTGGGCTGATGTCAGATGATCTGAACTCTGGACCCAAGACAGCTCTTTAACTACTTTCTACTAACTTTTTTTTTTTTTTTTTTCCCCATGAGATGCTTTCATGAAACAGAAAGAATAGGAGAAAAATAACAACTAATCTCCTAAACAGAGCAGAAGGGCTGTAGCTGGTACACCCGATAGACATTTCATAAGTCACATCATCTTGGGTGTTCTGCTTGACAGACTTGATCCTGGAAATTGGTTCCATTCAATAGATTCATAAAGAAAAATCACATTAATTAATTGACAATATATGTGCCACTTCAGCAGGCAAAAAAAAAAAAAAAGAAAGCTAAGATGAGCTGACATTATATAGAAGAGCAGATCAAAAGTCAAAATCATCTTGATAATTTGTGAAAATTAGGGGTGGGGATGTTTAATTTAGTAACAGTCAGTGCAAGATACTACGCTTTAAAGGCATCCTGCCTGCCTGCTCAGCACAGGTAAGCTCTGGACTGGTGGATTGCCTGTAGCCTCACTCACCCTTCAAGAAAGATGTGGACAGATCACAAAGTCCAGGGTAAAGAAATTTGAGAAACACCATCTCCAGCAAACACATGAGCTGGGATGTTTAGGCAAGGAGAGAGCTGGTTACAGGGAGCAACAGGGACTTCAGCTGTGTCAAAGGCCATGCAAGAAAAGGCTTTCAATGGCTGCATGAAAAAATAACTTTTCATCCCTGGACCCATTTCTGTAACAATTGCACACTTCATGGTTAAGAAAGAAGCTTGAAATATAATTTAAGGGTAATCTAAAGGTTAGAAAAAAACCAAAATTAAAAGAGTTTGTCTTATGTCATGATTTGGCTCATACTGGATGGGAAGATCCAGAATTTATGATCACCATTTGGCAATGCTTACTTGCTTCCCTAAAGGGTTTTTAAATAGCACCAACATTTTATCAACCACGTGACCTCCTCCCATTCTGTATTTTCATTGACATGGCTTTCCAAAGCACTCCAGCTGCACAGGGGCATGATGCCCCTCTCCCTATTTTATTGAAATTCAGCATCAGATTCCTCATCTTCCTGAAGCACTTTCTAAAACTCAATCTGATTTGCTCTGCACTGCCCTGTGTAGGTCTTGCAGTGCTCTTTGCCTCACAGATTTCACTCTCTGTGCCCTACAAGCATCAACATCCAGAGTAAATTTTCCCTCCAGCTAGGAGCTTGGCTTTCTCTCAGAGCAGTCTCATTTTCCTACCTTCATGTACACTTGCATTTCCTTAATCAAGAGCATGAACTTCCATTAAATAGGAGAGTTTAAATGACAAGTGTTAAAGTAATTTTTTTAACCTATTCTCATTCAGTAGGTGCCCTATTTCCCTGCAGACCAGGCACTGCCTCCAGCCTACTCACAAAGCTGTGCCCTTACTGACACCACCATCTCATTTTTATCCTGATTTTCAGCTCCTTGCAGACAAAAGAAGAAAAATAGAAAAACTTGTGTGGATCACATCTGAAACCACGTGCATAAGTTCAAAGATAATTAGCCTTTTAGTTGCTAAATGCTGTGCAAAGCACACATTTAACAGCTAAAACTGATTTTAATCTTTGCTTAATTCTTTTGCCAGAGAGTCCCATTCATAGTGAGGCAGCTGTCTAAATATCTCAGCCCCTTGGGGAGAGGAGATGGGAGCCTCTTGCAATGCTCGTGGGTGACCTCGGCTGGCTTCTCCCACCGAGAGCTGCTTCCAGCTCATTTGGGGCAGAGGATGCCAGTGGGGCTAGGCCCCCAAGGAAATGGTTTATCTGTGAAGGGCAAGCCTCCTCTCTTTCCTTGGTTTGGGTAGCCCATAATAACTTTATAACAGAAATTTGGGTAGTGAGAGTGGCCAGATCAGTGAGGAAGTACATGGATTTACAACCCATTGCCTTCACACTGGCCAGGCACAAAACCATCAGTCACTGCATATTTTACCCTCTATGACAGTAAAAAGAGTGTCCCCTTGAGTCAAAAAGGCTCTGAACAGCCAGAGGACAACTGCAAAGCAGTCACATGACTATACCCAAAATTCTGGGGTTTGACATGTTTTTTCATTTGTAACACCTTGTCTAAGCTTTGCCATGTTAGAAGTGCCTGCTTGCAATTACACTCCTTTAAAATAAGTAAATAGAACATTTTTTTTAATCATCTCAAATTGCCTTCTGTGGAATGTGCTTAGACATTAGTGCTTCCTACATCCAGNACAGAAATTTGGGTAGTGAGAGTGGCCAGATCAGTGAGGAAGTACATGGATTTACAACCCATTGCCTTCACACTGGCCAGGCACAAAACCATCAGTCACTGCATATTTTACCCTCTATGACAGTAAAAAGAGTGTCCCCTTGAGTCAAAAAGGCTCTGAACAGCCAGAGGACAACTGCAAAGCAGTCACATGACTATACCCAAAATTCTGGGGTTTGACATATTTTTTCAGTTGTAGCACCTTGTCTAAGCTTTGCCACGTTAGAAGTGCCTGCTTGCAATTACACTCCTTTAAAATAAGTAAATAGAACATTTTTTTTAAATCATCTCAAATTGCCTTCTGTGGAATGTGCTTAGACATTAGTGCTTCCTACATCCAGAAGTGTGTGCACACAAAGGGCTGACACCAGGATCCAACAGCAAAAAATAACAAATCTTCCCTCTGCAACAGGCAGTACCTTACCCCAAGGTTCATTTACCTCATTTAGTGTCTTAACATTCTCCAATATTTAGGGAACCAAGACAGCACTGTGTAATCAGATGATACTCCTGCATATGGGATACATAAGGCACTGAGATGGGAAGGAGCTGAGCTAAAGAATATGCCTGTGTCTGTGATGTGATGACAAAATGTGCTTTGCTCCTTCTCAAAAAAGCTGGTGGACTCCTGAGCTCCAGATCAAGGTTAATTATTATTTAAGGATTAAAATGCTCGTTATCTTCTGGATTTTTACTTCTGCTTGACAAATTTCTCTCTTACTGGCCCTTGGGTTTAAAATTTTAGAAGTAGCATAAAAATTGCATTATTTTCAATAAGTTCCTGACACCTAATCAGGAAAGGGTTTCCATTACAATTACTGGCTAGTTCATTTCTCCCCCAGAGCCTGGGAAACCATGGTCTTGTGCAAGGAAAGGAGATGGGAACCATGAAACAGAGCTGGGAAAGGACACAAATTGCAAGAGACATTTGGAAAGCAAACAATCACAACACAAGATATTCCTTTCAGGCCTGTGTTCAGACAGTCTAAATTGTCAGTCAGTCTCTCTGCCAAATATTTCCCAATGGGTGGCTCTCTGTGGCTCCCTGCTCAACACCATGCTCAGACACTTAGAAAAATTCAAAAACCTTATGAATGGCAGGGAGTTTTATTTACCTCCCATTTTCCTGGGCTGTGCAGTTAGCTGACAGACTGCACAGCACTTTGAAGTTAGAAGGCTCTAGACAGAGGAGTATTAGAGTTAGTAATGAAGAAAAGACTTCATAAATTTTCTATCTGGTTCCCTATAAAGGCAGTATCTCTAGGTCTAAAAGAATATTAGCTCTTTTAGAATTATAAAAGACTGATCTTGAATAAAGAGCTAACAGGACTCAGAAATCACACCTATGAAATAATATAAATGCTTGTCTAGAAACAGAGATATAAAAAAATAACAACAAATCTATTTGGGACCCTTTAGGCTTGCCTGCAAGCCTTACAGTCACCTTCCTAAGAGTTCCCACTCACAATACAATTATATAAGCCCGCTTCTCTTGCAAAATCAAAAAAACCCCACAGTCTATCACAAGACAGGTAGTAAAAACACGACAGTTTTGTCCCCAACTTTGTTACTCTTCCCAATTTGATATACCTTCTCCCAGCTTGCTCATCCAAGAAATTCTATCTTTTCCTTCTGGAGTAAAGCTGGTGGTTGCTGAAGGCCTCCTACAGCTCAACAATGGTCTCAGCATTTCAGGATACAGCTTCAGATCAATGTTCTTGGCTAGAGGGATAAAAATACTAATAAATCAAACCACAACCAAAGAAACCATCAACCCCTGGCAACAAAAAGAAAGCTTATAGTAATTATATTCATCTGCTGGATGTGACTTTCCATATGCTTACTGATTTCTCTTATTAAGCAAATAATCAATTTTGCAGGAAATGGAAGTACAATGTGTTCATTAAAAAAACCCAAATCCCAACACCAAGAGAGCAGGCAGCCAGTTTAAGCCACTTGACATTTCAGGAAATTAAGTTATACCGTGGTCCCAGCTTATAAGTTCAGCAAGACCCACGAGAGAACTCCTTGGAGACCTGCTGTGCTTTCGTTTCAGCAGTGATGGCCACGCAGGCTAATTGAGGGCAGGAGCCACGTGTTCTGTCATGACCCTCCTGCTGCCCTTCCTCTCTCCCAGCAGCTCCTTCACTGCTCACAGCCTGCATGCTCCAGCCAGCTTTCTCCTGTAGCTGCTGAGCGTGCTCTTCTGGGGGAGAGAAGAAAAAAAATAGGATTTGTAAGGTCAAAATAATCCAGTGAAAATCATAATAAAGTTTCAGAGAAAACCTCAGACCTCTGTCAAACAGCTGAGTATATTTCCGGGGGACAAAGTTCAAAGCCCAAAGCATCTCACCCCTGGATGGAAGATCACATTGGAGTTGCAGGTATTACAAGTACAGATGCAGGGTCAGGCACTGAAGCTCACAATCTGAACAGATTTATAGGCTGGTTTTGTCCACATCATTGCCAAAACAGCAGAAAGGAGGAGGCTGAGCAACAGCAGCACACGGGCCAGCTGTGTGGGAGATGAAGAGACATCCAACCTGGAATAGTGGGAGCAGCCACCAAGGCTGGTGTGGTTTGGCCTATTCCTGGTGGAATTTCTGCTGATAGAAAGGGCAAGACGGTGAGCCACCTCAGAGGAAAACATCCTCTCCTTTGCCTGAGACAAGGCTGAAGCTGGGTGCAGAAGCTGTGAGCTGCCACCTGTGAGCCTGTGTCCCAATGTGCTCTCACCTGCTATGGTAGCACCAGAAACACAGCTACAGCAGGGACAGCACACCCCTCCCTAGTGAGGGGGACAGAGAGAAGGGATGTCAGCTCCTGGGAACTGTGTCCAGGCAGCCTCTCAATCAGGGGAGTGACACACGTACTCTCATGGTCGACATTTGCTTTAAGCCACCAAGGGCTGCACAGGTACAAAGACAATTCAGATTGCCAGCACTCCTGGAGCTATCCACATTTTCACATCCAAAAGGTTCAGGATGATCTTTGAAAGCTTGCAGGATTGCAGCCAGTTGCTACTATTACCTGTTTGAAATCACCCAGCTGGTCAAGAGAGGGTCAGGAAGCCATCAGTGCCCCCCTGTCCCCATCCTGCTGGCAGAGCCCTGTTCCTGAAAGAGGAACAGTCAGGGATGAATCAAACCCAGCATATGCTGCCCAGGGAAGAATTATGAGACTACAGACCAGCCTAAGCAAGGAGTAGCCTAAACCTTTCATGGAAGGGCCACTGAGAATCCCATCATATTCTAACCCCAGTAACACCTGCTCCATCATTTGCAATGTGATTATACAGAAAAGTCATGTGAAGATAAAATCCTTATTAAAAACACTAATGCTGCAAGCATTCACCTCCATGTAGGAGTGGAAATCTTCAAGTTTCCTTTTTATTATACAGATGGGATCCTTCTTTTCATTGGCACAATAGAAAATAGCCACAAAAATTCCACACACACAGCATCAGACCCTGCGACCAGCCTCGACATGCAGAGCGTCAGTAATAAAACACACCCCTACAGGGATTTAGCACTTTGGCTTGGGCTCAGCTGGGGGACTTGGGCAGGCCTTTCACTCTTCAGACATAAAAAAATATGAGTTATAATCAGCTCTGTCATTATTCCAACCCCCGCATCCCCCCTTCCCTGTTAGCAAAAGGAAGAGGAGCCATGTGCTGATGGGGTTGTGGGTTTGCATGAACAAGATGGGGCTCTGTGTGTGTGAACTGCACTTGCCCTGGAAATCAAACAGCAACTTCAGCAAGGGCATCCTGGGAAGGGCCCTCAGATGCCAAAAGAGAAATTCAGGGAAATGTTCCTTTTTCAAAACAATTGCCACAGCTGCTGCAGGTACTTCCTTATGCAGGCACCCCTCCTTCCTGTCCATCACACAGATCCCCTCTGCCTCAGACATTCTTGCACAGCCAGACGACAAAGTAGTTTTCAAACTTCAATCAATGCATGATCCACAGCCCTTCTCTTACCATCCTACCACCCCTGGTGCATTTGTCCTCCTCACTCCTTCCCAATAAACATCCTGCCCTGTCCTACCACAGGAGTCCCCAAAGAGGACACACCAGGAGTTTTCCTGTGGTACCACAACAGGTACCTGCCTGCAGATCACCCTGCAGGCACTATAGCCAAAAGGGCAGGCCAGATAGTCCACAAGGTCTGAAAAGGCCAGCCAGGGCAAGGACATCTCAGGATTTCTGAAATTATCTCCTTGCCTATAGACTACCTTTGACTCCCTTTCTAATGGTCTCTTCCCATGAAGTGCACTGGTGGTGTCCTGCAGCACTCACTAATCAGTGGTCAAGTGAGGGGTCATGCATCAAAGTTTGAGAATTAGCTCTTTGCCAAACACCTTCTCATAAAGGTGTGCAAAGCTGCCTGCACAACACCTGGAAACTTTCTCTCCTAGGGTCCTGGTTAGACTAGTTGCAAGGTGTAATTCCTGATTTTCCACTACACCCTTCCACTGCACCATCACTTTCTCTTTCCAGCTCTACTCCACCCACGAGCTATCCTGCTTTGGCCTTTTATATGGCACCTAGTCCTAAAGCTTGACAGGGATTGTCTCCTTAGCTCTGTGTAGTGTATACCAACACAGGCCTGTGACCCAAATCTTAAGGTTTTTGAGGGAAACTGCAAACCCATAACAGCAAGGGCCATGCAACTATTTTGTCTTTCATTGAAAAGCCTCCAAAGATGCAGAAAAATGCAGACACACTAGTGTACTTCCCTTGTCTTACACATAGTCCCCTCCTTTACAATTTATCTGCATTGCAAATAGAGTTTGGGAAGAGCATGAGACTCCAGGCAGGACCACTGAGCAGGCCAGGCCACCCCTGGCCATGCTGCATGGTGCCATACATCTGTGCTTCCCACAGCTGCTTGCAGGGCTTATCTGTAGTTGATCCAGGTGGACAATTGTGATAAAACTTGGGCTACAACACAGGATGAGGGAAGAGTAAAGATACACAGGGCTGGGGCCCAGTAGGAAACCCTGCTGGCATCATTTTCACCTTCAGTGCTGCTGCTGCTCACACCTTCACCTGACCCTGCACCCTGCCATGGCCCAACAGGCACCCAATGCTGCTCTTCAGGTCTGTCCTGCCTTTGCTTTGTGCAGGTGTTGGCAGCCACACTTACACACAAAGTCAGGTAAAATCCAGCCTATCCTGGAGAGCACTGCTCCAAGGTGATGCCTGGAGGTTACATTTCACCTTGCAGGCACACCCTGCAACAGGGCACTGAGATGCTACAGCATGGCAGAAGTCATCTTGCTCAAGGAAGACACTGACTTTTGTTATTGTCCATAGCTGGTTCATCCATGAGAATGGTTTGTTCCTGCTCCAACCATCTCTTTGTTCATTTTGGGCATACTAGGAGAGGCAAGACTGCATGCTCCTGGTAATTCCCATGTAGGAAAGATGCCCTCTTTCTTCACATAGATGTCAGCAGGCTCTACTACCAGAAACAGAAAGACATTCTTATCAAGAATCTGACAGATTAAGAGGAAATTTGAATTTCAAGCACTTTTCTTGTTAGACTTGTTTGGGACAAACCGCTGCAACTCATTATGACTGAATTTCTTCATGGGGAAATTGCAGGGATATAAGACTTCTCAAGCTCATAAAAATCTAAAAGGGACAAGGGTTAAACGGTTGCTAATAAAGTCCCCACTTGCCTCAGCAGCATCTGTCTAAATGCAACCAATATCCATCTAGCCTTGGTAAAAAAGAGGTCAATCAGCAGACAGAGAGCTCTTTGACCTGCAAGACAGCCATCCTTCTGTCAGTGGAGGCTTGCAAAATGCTCACCGCCCTTCAGCTCTGAGATTTGAAGGCTAAAAGCATATGCACTGGGCTCATACTGGGAAGCACAGAGGTCACTCATAAACATGTCACCTAGATGGGCAAAGCGTTAATGTCTGAGAAATGTTTCTGTAGGGGCAGAAGATTAGATGAAGCTGTGAAAGACCTAGCTCAGCAGCTCAGCCCATTGCCCAAAATAACCAGGTGGTGGCATGTGGGCTCCTCCCCCACCAAGCCCACCAGCAAATGCCCCACAATCTCAGCACACGCTCAGCCCATCATCACGCTTTGCCGGCCATTGGTGGTGTTCAGCACCCCACCCTGAGAAAACATGGGGCATTCTTGGCACTTTGCACTGCAGGCAAGGTCATCAGACACGATGACAGATTCTTTGCCTGCCATATCCACGGAGGAATGCAGGGGAATACGATCCTGCCCTGAGCAAGTGCCAGGTTTGATTAGGGCTGATCGCTCCAGGATCTTTCCTGTGAGGATCTTGCAAAGAGGGAGTTGCTTGCCACCCATAACAAACCCAAAGACAAGACATGAAGGCTTGAGAGGATTTTGGCCAAGACTCCCAAATATATAAAGCAGAGTGGGCAGGGCCCACAAGAACAGACAACCTTTCATTTAGGAAGTACAGTGGAAAGTAACATTTCTCCCAATGCCCTACAACCCCACATGCATAACCCACCACAAATGGACATGGCAGAGCCTTACAAGCATCCCTGGCAACTTGGCACCAATTTGGCCCTTGGAACAGGGAAACTCTGGCCTGTTCCAAAATGATCTGCCTGACACAAGGCTCAAATAGTTGGCTGAGCAGAGCTGGGATCCACCCTCATTCTCCTTCAGGCACCCTCTGTGGAACTTTGAATAGGTCCTGCCTCCTCTACTCTCTGCTTCAGCTTTCCACTGAGGACAACTGTGAGAAACACTTCAGCAGAGCTGTACCTAAATGCATTAACTGAAAGGACAGCCCCGTGTTATGGGGATGGCCTCACTCCACCCCAGCCATCTCTGGGGAGCACATCTCATGAAAATTTCCCTCCTTTTGCTCTGCAGCAGTGCAGCAATGCTATCACAGGTGCCCCAGAGCTCTGCTGAGGCCCAGGTCAATGTACAAGGCAGCCATGGTGCTTCTGTACCTCCACCAGCCCTAGAAACTGGGAGTTCCACCTTGGCAATGATGCCCACAAAACGACAGCTCAAGTCCAAATTATATTTATTTTTCACTGTGTACAAAATGCATATCAGTTCTTATATGTTGTCTTTCTTCTCCCTGTGATGCTAGCTCATCCTGC
Organism: Polioptila caerulea; assembly: GCA_013397295.1. Taxonomy (NCBI): domain Eukaryota; kingdom Metazoa; phylum Chordata; class Aves; order Passeriformes; family Certhiidae; genus Polioptila; species Polioptila caerulea. The sequence goes on along the minus strand of VYXF01002802.1, from coordinate 580,496 downwards.
TTCAGCCAGAAAACAGCAAAGAAAACTACAGAGGCAGCAAACATTAACCAAATCCTGTCCTAAAGCCTCCTCACACATACATTTTCCCCTCCACCATCTGTTTTGCAAATGCATCAAACTAAACTCCACAAGCTCCCGGTAGCTAAATTCCTTGCATCTCCAAAAGCACATGGATCCCTGTGCCAAAGTAAACAATCTCACGGAGAGTTTACATAAAACAAGTGAACTAATTTCATCGTAAATAAAGGAACAACAAATTGGTTCAAATAGTACGTTCTGTGGAAACATCCCCTAACAGGCAAAGGAGTAAAATAACCATAGTGGGATGTTCAGTGCATACCCAGCCTGGCACCCTTACCTTCAAACCAGTGTAGGAAGTACAAACTTACTCTTCCTGCAGGTCTCATAGAGAATAATGCCAACCATTATTCCTGCTATTATCCCTGCTATAGCTGCAGGTTTAGTAGTGGTGCAATGCAAAAGGTAACAAAGATGATCCTTTCCAAAAATCAACAGAGGGAGAAGGGATGATGTGGCTGTGTCACCCTGGTGCATGTGAGAACTAGTTATGGGCTGGTTCAGAGTTGCACCTGGTGCAGGAAGCCATTGCAGCACAATGTCCATGCACCCATTCACACCAACGTGGTGATACAGTGATGGTGGGGGGGGAAAGAAGGGAAAGAAATGTGATTCCCTCACAGAGAGATTTCTTTTTCTTTGGGTTCACGTGCATGCACCAAATTCTGGGATATTAACAAGTGTCCAACAACCCAACACAAAACAAATCACCAGCCTGAGAATAGAAAAGGCTGAGGAGCAGAAAGATGAGCTCCCACTTCTATACAGGACTGGAGTTGGCCTGGCCTTGACTCAGATATTTTCCAAGTCTCCTTTGGGAGAAGTCCTAGAGCCACAGCTCCATCTGGAGTCTCAGATTTGGCTAAAAGCAGGCTGAGGACATCCCCACATAGATTGGTCTAGAAATCCTACCTGGAGTTTGACTTTAGGGGCTCAGAATTGGAGATTCACTCTTTCAACACATCAGCCACCAAATTCAGCTCTTTATAAAGATGCACTCTGAGGTGTCCTAGGTGAATTCAGATGAAACAACAGGCTTACACCAAAAGAGGAGCATCCAGACAGATGTTTCCATTGGTTGGGGAACAGATTCTAATTAAGCCTGGGCAATTTTCCCAAAGAGGCAGCACTGTGCAGCTTGAACTCAACAGCTCCTATCAGAGCTCAAAGCTAGGAGATTCATCCAAGTCACCCATTAACCTGCTCCATTATCAGATTTTTTCAAGTCATCCATGCTCGTGGCATGTTTCTATTACCAGGACTCATAAAAAGAGGTTTTTTTTTATCCAGACTTTAAAGAGCTGGACCCTAAATGCACATTCCAGAGCATTCATTCAACCATGCCACTGCCAGGAGTGCAAAAAATGCCTCCCTTGGAGCAAAGGAGCTGCATGGTGGCACTTCTCCTATGGACCAGTACAGTCATTTTCAAAAGCTGCTACCAAGAAAACAAAAAGCAAATGAAAAATCCTTCCCTATAATCACTTCAAAGCACATTGATTTGGAGTCAAAAGGCAGCAAACAGATTATTCTCACATGGCCCAGATCCTGCAGAGACCCATGAAAACCCATGTGGCACCCCAAGAGCAGAGACTTGAGAAAGAGTGTGAATCCCAGGGGCCTTGCTAAGTATTACAGACAATTCTCTCTGGTACCAGTTACAGCAAGGAACCAGGAAAGATGACATATTAAATAAGGGCAATAGAAAAAATGTGGTTTTTTTCTTCTCATTAAATATTTCTGGAGGTGACATACTGTGGACAGCAAATGAAACAATAAAATGCATTCCAATATTCTATATTGTATTGATTATTTGATGGTCTCCTTTTTAATCAGTAGCTTTAAAAGCACTTATTAAAAAATTGCTGAAATAGATGGAGGTTGAATTTGGACACAGTCTGTGTTGGCATAAATAAAGAACAAGACCATGGATAAGAAGGGAATTAGAGTGGATATGAGTACACAAAAATTACTAAATCAGCTTACAGATTTAATGCATTTTGCTGATAGTGGTGGTAGGGGAGGTTTTTTATTTAATCCAGAGAGTTTTTAGCCATACTAAAAAACAGAAGTAGGGAAGGCTAACCATTATTGCTAGATCCCACTGCAATTTGAGGTTTGCCTCTCCATTTCTATGCCTTGGAACATTTGCTTCTGAATGCAGAAGTCAAATTAATATTGCCCAGGTGGCATGTACAGTGCCCACTTTGCTAATGTTCATATTGGAGCAGACAACAAATGGGCAAAAGTAGTTAGGAGGGCATTTGGGGAGGGATGGAAGCAGCACTCGGTTGCCTTGGAGTTATCCAGGTTTATCTACACATCACACTGTGTGCTCCCTGATTCTCATAATTAGAGTGTCTAGACAGGAGATGATGCCAGTGAAGTAGCAAATAAAAAAAGGTTTTGCAGAGTTTTTCAGAGGAGCCCATCTAAAGCAGTGACTACAGAATAATGACAGGCATCAGAGTTGCAGAACCTAGATAAGACTAGAGCAAATTTTGACCTAAGTAAAGGTCTTTTTATAGCCATTCACATCCCAAAAGAGCTGCTAAATCAGGGCACCGATGGCTCAAGCACTCAGGAGGGATCAGAGTTTTTGAACCAGCATCAGACTAGAGTTTTCTGCAAAAGTAATTCCAGCTGCCTTAGCTTCATCCAAATACCAGCATTTAGCAGCCTCAACTTGTGTAAACCAGCTTCACTCCACTGCAGTCAATAACAATTGACACCAGCTGAGAATCTGGCTCTCAGTGTGGTTTAAATATAGTCTAAAGAAAGAACTTACAGAAGGATTGCCCAATCCCTCATGTCCATTTCCCCCTTGGGCTAGGACTGAATAAGATTGATTTTTTTTTTCTTTATAATTTAGCTCCAGTTATTTTTTACAACAACATTATGAGCTGCCATCTATTATAGCACCTTCCATCCTCCAGCAGCCAGGCTGCCTTTCAGGCTTCACTAAGAATCACAGAGAGGGATGGACAGAGCACTGGGATGGAACCACCTTGGGATGCAACACAGCAGATGCTTAGCATGCACAGAAGACTGGCCACAAACACAAAGATTCAGTGAGGGTACTAAGATAACTCAGCTTCAGCACTGCAAGAGTCAGTCTCAGCCATTTTCACAAACAGGAAATTTAAGGAGTAGTTTCAAATCCTCCCTTGAGCTGCCCATGAGATGGATGGGATGTTTGTACAGCAATGCAGGACGTCATTGTCACACTGTGGCCCTACATGCACAACATGAAGGCAAATTACACAGTGCTGGGGAAAGGCAAGCATGAGTGACCTCTGAGAAAGAAAAGGTTGCTGGGTCACTCCTACTGTGACAAACCAGGGCTCTCTGGTATTGCCCCATCTCTTAGGCTCAAATGCCCCTGCAAAGCCACAGGATGAGGGTCTGAAGACATGGCAATCTCCATGCACAGAACGACCACACTGTGAGCCTCCAAAACTTTAGCCACCATACAATGAAACGTGCACTGATTGCCAACCAAGGCAGGCAGGTGATAGGTTTTGGAAAACTCAAAGGTCTGACATTCCTCACCAACCCTTTTTCAACATGAGAGAGAGAAACTCAAAGTCAACAGGAAAAATAGGTTGTCTTGTGGGTTTAAATCCATGCAGTTATGCTAGAGGTAGAGTGATACCAAGTTTTGACAACAGTGGTATAGGCCATTTTATCTGGGATCAGAGTAGGAATCCAGGGCCCACTCAGATCCTACCATATGGGAATGGCTTGGAAACAACATCTTCCAGATGGTCCCCCTCAAGCCACCACAGAGCAATGGAAATGCAGCAAATAAGAGCTGTGGCCACCACCCAAATGCTCCATCAAAGACATGAACTCTGGCCTCCTTAAAAAAAAAAAAAAAAAAAAAAAAAGAANCCACAAGCATCCATCAAAGACATGAACTCGGGCCTCCTTAAAAAAAAAAAAAAAAAAGAAAAAAAGAAAAAGAGAAAAAGAAAACCAATACAAACAAAAAAACCCCCCAGGATCCATTAATGAAAACTAAAGCACAAGGCAAGGGGTGATGAAAACAAATAAAACTAGGGCTGTAAAATGCCTGGTATGTAAGATGTGTTGAAACTTGCTGCTGACAGCAGCGTGAGCAGACATTCACATGCAGCCGTTCATAAGATGTAGAGTAATTACCTTCTCTGGGAGGCTGCATTATGATGATTTCTTTAAGCAGAGCACAATATCTCTAGCAACAGGATATAATTACAGCAAAGGATATGCCTCTTAACCTCTTTCTACCCCCCCAGCCGGTTCAGGGAGCAGATCTGGGAGCCGGGGGCTCTGTGGCGAGGGTGAAAGTCGTTCACCCTGTGCTGCTGCACTCGTTACCTAGAGCCAAGCACGCTTCTGATGGGAGCTCGTGGTGGTGTTGCTCTCACAGGAACACGATCCTCTCCCCCTTGCCTCTGGGTGAAACACTCCCAGCACTGCAGGACTTGGACAGAGCTGGCAGCAGCCATCAGGCCACCAAAGGAGTTGGGCACAGTCAGCCTGCTCTGGGCCGACACCTCGGTGGTAAATAAATAAATACCAGAAGCAAACTGGCAAGGGAATGACTCAGGACTGGAGCATGCTGGCAGCACTGTGAGGCAGCAGGGCTTCCCACCTCCAGACTGGGACCTTCCTGGCCCCAAATACCCCACACTGCAGAATCCCTTTGGAGAGCTGATGTGCTCTGAAGAAAACCCCAAAGCTCTCATGTAAGGACTGGTACTGTGACTAGCATGGGCCGTGGTATCTCCAGGGGATGGATGCCACTTCCTGGCTCACCTGCAGCAGCCAAAATGCCAGAGTCTGCCCCCCTGCAGAGAAGCACAGGAAATCTTATTGCTGCAGCTGTTGCATTGATTTATGTAGGATCCAGAAACAGAGAGACATGCAGGCAATGACAGAGTCCTAACAGCTGTGTGCTCAGCTGAAGGACTCAGTTTTTTACATTGCCTCCATCCATTCCCAGTACTCACTTCTCTGGACGCCTCTGGAACAGTGAAGCGTCCAACACAGTCAGTGGTGGTCAGCGAGTTTTGCTGCACTGGGAAGCATCTCACTGTGAGGTCCTACTTGCAGACCAGCAGGCAGGAGGTTGTGAGCACCACAAATTGCTTTTATTTATTTCAGTCCTCAATCCCAGAGGGAAAAAATAAAGAGTTAATCCTTGTCCCCAAACCTCCCCACCCCAAACCAAAAATGCAGTGCTGCATCTGACCCTAGGCTCTGTTGTTAATAGCCCACACACTGATTATCTGAAAATCAACATCGGAGCTCAACCTTTTTTCCAAAACTAGCCACAGTAGCAGTGCTCAGTGGCTTGGACTCTCCATGCCAGATACTGAGAGCAGAGAATCTGGGAAGCTTTCAGAGCCCTTTTTCAAGATCCAGACAGGTTTCCATTACAAGATAGAGGATGATTTTGTAGATGAGAGATTGGAAATCTTTTTCTAATATGAAACAACTGAAATTAAAGAATAACCAACATTTTCTTCACTGGTCTGGAAATTGCATTACAAGTGAGAATCAGCTTGGTCCAAGTTTGCAAGCTGTGATATCAGTAGGAGAATTTCCCTTCACATTTACAAAAGGAAATGAATTTTGCATCCGCCGGATGGCAGTGTAGGGAGAGCAATCATATTAGTCATAGTATTATTGTTTTCCTTTTAAGCCTCTCAAAAGTGATTGCAGACACAGCAATTCATTGCTTATTAAGATCTCCCTGCATTACAACCAGGGAAAAAAAAATGTAGGTCTCATTAATAAACAATCTTCCAGGATCTCAATAAGAAGACACACTTTGATTAGCCAAGATCATTCAATAAATGATTTGGCTTGTCTGACAAAGTGAAATGATTGATTGGAAAGAGTGTGTTTTAAATAGTTCACTCTTTACAAAAAAAGCAAAGACTTCAGATAGAAATACAAACAGTAAAAAGGCAGTATTTCTGCTTCCAGAGAAGATCACTCCTTGTACCAGGCTGGTGGGTGCTGGCAGCATACACAAAGTTCGCCTCACAATTCTGACTCTGCACGACTGAATGATTCTAAGCCTGGAACGGGAACATCTGCAGCTTGCCTTGTAAAGCACATTGATGAGAAGGGAAATCTGTTCTACTTCCAGACATAGAACCACATTAGCTGTCAATTGCAGAGACCAGATATTTGTTTCCTGCATAGAATAAAACTGAATAACAAAGTTACATGTTTAAATCCACATAAACAACATTGCAACACCACATAACCAAGAAGATAGCCCCAGAGCAATAAGACATAGGAGAAAAAGGCGCTTGGGAAGCCAAGCCACCGGCCACCCTATTTCCACTAGAGGGCAATAGCAAATAAGCCACAGAAAACTGGAAGCGAGAAGTGGATTGCGATAAACTGGTAAGAAATGGTCAAGTTGTGTTTCCCGAGGCAGGAGCCGCCGCTGCCGGTGCTCCCCAGTCCCGGCGGTGCCGCATCTCCCCCGCAGCCCCAGCCCCAGGCAGGTACCGCCTGCCCCCGGCTTCGGTTCGTCGGATTAGGCAGTGGAAAATATTCACAGATGGTTTTGGTCTAGAAAACAGCCACAAGTAAAAGAAGTACTTTCCGCGGGATGTATTTAAGCATCATCAAATAGGTGGTCAGATGCCACTCTGAACAGATGATTGATTCAACCTCACACATCATTCAATTCCAGATGTTGCAGCGAGCAAGAAAGATCAGGCTGCTGAAGTCTTTCCATATTCCTATTTGGTTTACCAAAGGGAAGGTTTGGAGGTGATTTGATCTAACTCTATTAACATTTCTCAGCAGGGGACTGTGAGAGATGCTAAAGGACTTCAAAAATGTAATAAAGCTATAACCAGACCCAGAAGCTCAAAGTAAAAGCTGGAAAAAATGAAACTGGAAATAATACGAGTATTTGAAAATTAAAACTTGCAATAATGCCAGTAGTTAATCACTTGAACAAATGATGTAGGGGAGAGTTTTATTCTCCACCCTTTGAGCTCTTAAAACAAGATTTGCTGTTGTCTTAAAACATGTGCTGTAGCTTAACAGTGAATTATTAGCCTTGATGCAGACATTACAGGTACAGGTCTTGTCTGAATGAGGCAGAAGGTGAGATTAGATTAGCAGCATGGTCCCTTTGTGTAATTACAGTCTACAAATATCAAGGTTCTTGTCACAAAGAATTGTCTTTCAGCTGTAGGGACTGACTCCCACCTTGGCAAACTCACTTTATAGTGTGGCTATGTGGACACAACAGTGACAGCAGTTCCAAGGACTGTCACATGGCCTTCAGCCAGAGGGCAGCTTCTCTTGCCCAGTCTGCCTCTGCAAAGAGACATGAGCCTAAAGAAACTCTTCTCTACACCAAACTGTCCAGGACTAACAGAGAGGTTGTTCTGTACCCAAGCTGGAGTACTGGTTCCTGGGCTGTGGTATCAGCTGAGAAGAGACTTGGACAAGAACTGATATGTGAGAGTGATGGAGAAGAGGTATGGGCCAGTTTCAATGTTGTGAAGCCTCCAGAGAGGCTTCCAGAAGCATCATAGCATCACCAGCTTCAGCCCAGCCCTTGTGAGCTGCAGGGCAGACAACACCAACATAAACAAAAGCTCAGCCTTTCTCACCAGAGACATGGAGCAGGGTTATTCCAACTGTGATCTGCTTCCAACCTAACCAAATGCCAGTGCTTTATGAGGCTGGACAGTTATAAAGCAAGCCAAATGTGATGACAGTGCATTGGCCTTTGCAATTACTCTGAGGCATTTCTCTGTGGAAGCAGCATAGGAAGGTGCAGGACCAAGGCAGGCAGAGAGCAGAAGCCCACGGCACTCAGTGTTCCTGCTCTTCTGTGGAGGAAAGGCTTGCAGTTGCCTCTCAGTGTTTTGTCAAGGCTGAAAGGTGTTGCCAGTGACCCGAGGGAGTGCTCTGGAAGATAGCACAGACATGGCACACTGCACCAGCCAGGGCACAATTGCCCTCTGTGCTGAAATGGGAGTGCTGGCCCAGGGGACTGTACCTGCCAGGTCCCCAAAGGTCCCCTCCCAAGGGGACTACACCTGCCTCCAATAGCTCCATGTACTGGGCTGGGTTTTCTAAACTGGAAAAAAAAAACACCACCAAATTGAAGCAAAAGGATTTGAGGTGTAGAGGAGTGTAATGAGAATGTGTTTGGACATGGTACTATTTTGTAGGATGGGATATGCCCTAGTCCAATTTCCTCCAAGCACTGCCTCCATGACTCATCTGCAGCAAGTCTCCCCTCTCCTTCTTCCCACCAACTTCAGTCACCTGTAGGAACCCACAGATCCCACTCCCCACTTTCTCCAAGCTTCAATTCTCACATATCTGTTCACATGTGATCTGTTGAGTATCTGCAGCCTACCCCTCATAAGGAAATCCCATCTGAGAGGCACTGTTGCTTACCCAAAGTGATCAGCAATTAAACTCCACCTCTTAGAATCAGCTTGCAACCAGTCCTATAAATCAGCAGATTCAACAGCTTTTCTGGGAAGGGCATCTTCAAAGCAGAAGGTCTGGAGAGACTGGCTATTCTCCTTCCTGGGGCCACAGGCATGTGAGATGTCCATTTGTCCACACTAACACATGTAAAGCAAACACCATGATCCTGACAGTAAATGCTGGAACCAAGACCATGCTCCTGCACTCTCTACTCAGTTTGCAGAACAGAATAGAGGAGGTTATGGGGCAGCAAATCTGATACAGGCAGGTGTCAGACTAACACAGTGCTGGTGGAGGCAGGAAAATGAAAGCATCTAGGTGGGAGTGGAAAGCCAAATTACAGGTCGAAGGGTTAAGAGAAGAGAGCCCATTATTCATCACTACTACTCTGTTCCAGGCATAAGAAACATTTGGAGATAATTAGTGGGAGAACAGAACAATGCACTAGAGAAAGCAACAATGCCCTGGTTCAACCCAGCAGATGAGCTCCGTGCTCAGAGCAAATTGGTCTAAAATAAGTATTGCTCCATCTCAAAACCAGAAAGGTGTGACCTACTTCTCTGACCCTGGCATCAGCTGGCAGGAAGAGAATTGATGGAATGATTCTTCATTCCCATCACTGGAGATCAAGCATATTCGGTTCCATTTCAGAAATAAAAGCCAGCAGCTTTTCCAGCTGATTCTGGGTAACTAATAACACAGAACCACACTCATTAACTAAGCTGGCTTGTATTGTAAAGAGCTCCAAGGCAACAACTAAATGGACTAGATATTAACAGCTGTGATAGCGTCAGTGTTACTTAGAAGCCTTAACTAATAGCCTTTACACTTTCAAATGTAAAATACATTCATTTAAAAAATTATTTCAAAGGCTTTTGGGAAATTTTCCTCCCGAATAGTAGCACTCCTCAAAACTGCAAATACAGGACCTGAATGCTAGGCTCCATGCAAGACCTGGGAAGCACTTTGGCCCTTCTCAGAATCCCAGAGATTCATAGTTACACAGCTGTAGTTCTGAAAGTTATTTTCTGAAGATATTCAGAAGTTGCAGCGCCAAACTAGTTTGATTTTATTGCTAATTGATTACTTGGGCATTGTCTTTTAGTGAAGATACTCTCAGACATTGAGCTTGCTGATCACTGGTTTCATGCTCTGAAGAAGAATACTTTAACTTTCAATGTTTAGAGAAGGACGGAATATTTTGAGGTCTCAAAAGAAATTTCATCACTGAACTTGTGGGCTACAAGCACATACTTTTATGTATCCTAATTCCCCACTATTTGCCAACACAGAAAATCTCAAAAACTCCTGGATCCCAAAGTTTCTCCATGAGAGCTGCATGGGCACTACCTGTATTTTGCAGGCACAGAAACTTCTGCCTATGGGCCGAAATTAGGCCAACAACATCTAATGAACAACATCTACCATTTATAAGAGTATATTTCTCAAAGATTTTCAAACCTTACATAAATCACAAGTTCAGTTGAACTGCCTCGAAGGCCACTCTGTTGCACTTTGTGAAGATGCGCCAAAGTGCAGGACCAGCCTGGAAGGTGCCTGTCCCAATGGGAAAATGGTCACATAAGTGAGCCTGATATGCTTAGAAACTTCACATGAGGAAGAGAAGGTCCCATTGCATCTGCCCTGTGCCATCCTCCTTTGCTAGATGGGCTATTTGAAAATTAAAGCAAATAAATGCACGATTGCAAGGATAGACAAGTGCTGGCATGAGTATTTCTACTAAAAGGAGTTATTACCTCCAGTCTGGGAAGAATGAAGAGAAGTTGACAGCAAAGAAGGGCAAGAAATGAAAGCAGGAGGCAAAACTCCATGGCAGGGACAAAATTCCAACAACAAGAGCAGAAAACTATTCCTTCTGTTGGAGGACTCTAGAGACGTGGATTCCAGTTTTCTGCCAGAAACTCCCTGCATCTCAGAATTGTACCTGCGTCTGGCACAACTTTATAGATTCCAGGGAACAGATGTTTAGAGATGACTGAACAGAGGATACCATGTTCCCAAAACAAGTGAAAGAAGTCTATTGACAGTGTGTCTTTCTGTTGCCAAATGGTCAAATCGGTTGTTGCAGAAAGCTGGATATAGTCCCTGTGCTGTCCACAACAACTGGATAACAGTAATATTTTTGAGAGCAGATTCCTCTGTGCCCATACCAGCTAAAAACTGCCTTTATGAAAATACCTTCTTCATCCTCACCTTGTCTGATTGTTCTAGTCACAAATTCTTTGGAGAATGGACTGACTAAGGCTCAGGGCTTGTGTGAACATCACCCAGCACTTGGAAATGCAGCATCAGTTTTGGCCTCTTGCAGCCAACACCACAAAAAAGGCAGACTTAGCACCTTCAACAAGGTTTTTCAGTAACATCTGGAAAGAAAGCTCTCTGATCATGCAGAAAGGCTGGGTTGAAAGATTTTAATACCATTTTAGCAAGACCAGCGTCTCCAAGTGAAAAAGCCATTTACTCAACCTCTTCTAGTCTTTTCTGCCTTTACCTGCTCCAACAAGATCAGGTGATGCTTCTTGCGTGAAGTGTCCCTTCCTACAAAAGCAGAAAATGAGTTTTGGTTATGGACACGGCCTGAGCAGCAAGTCAGCTGCAAAATGGGTTGGTTCTGAGCCCAGATCCAATCTTAGAGAACAGTGGGAAGCATTCACTGCCCTAACTTTGTGACAGAAATGGATACTTTGCAGTGATTCTGGCATATGGTATTTCTTCCTTTCAACAGTCTTCAGGTACCTTGAATAACCTGAGAGTATTTCAATGCCAGCTCTCTATCAGCAGTGTTGGCTCCACCAGCAGCTCTTCATTCTCTTACTGGTATAAATGGTCACCTTCCTTCCAGCCATATTAACCTTCACTAACTCAAGATTAGGCAGGGACTTCTTTTCTTCTCCTCTTCAGGATGACAAATAGGAACATGACAAGTTTTTCAGAAAATATCAAGAAGGGAAGCAGTATGTAAGGAAGAAGAAAAATTTAAAAAGGTGTTTCCTCAATGGATGGCATTTGGCAGATGACACCTCAGGCTGATACTCAGCTATTTTGTACATAATGAGTTTCCAAAGCACCTAAATGTGATCCTCCACTATCTACTTCTATGTTTTGAAATGGCTTTGTGGGACACGAGAATTGTCAGGAATGGCAATAGATGTTATTCTTGTCTCTGCTAAATCGAGGGTGCCACCTGCAAAGATTCTTAAGTTCAGAACATTTACACTCCCAGACAAGAGTGCTGTGCCACCTATTAGACTGAAGGGTTGTCATTTGCCAAATGCTAGGATCCTCTTAACTAGAAATAGACACTGCAGAGAAGCACCAAGTTGCAACAAAAAGAAGAGCTCTGGCATCAACTTTTATAATTTCCTTTAAAGAAATAGAGAACTTTAAAGTGAAACCAATAATGATTCAAGTTCTCATCTCCCCTTTCCTGCTCTGGACAAATCAGATCCTCTGATGTTGGATGTTATTATTAAAATGAAGAAGATGGCAACAACTTCAAAAATGCATCCAGAATTTGTAACCAATAAATATCTGAGCACTTTTCAGAAAGGACAGTATAATTATCTCAGTTTTATGAGTGATTATCTGCATTTTAATAGCGGGATAACTAAGGCACAGGAAGAGGAATTAACATGCTCAGTTGGCCAATGAAACACAAAGAAACAGGGTGAGATATCCTGAATCCCCATCAAGTGCCCTCCAGATAACACTCTTGCTAATATAATCAATTAGCAACATTACATATCACCCATCTTCAAAGAATTTCAGAAACAGTGAACAGACATCATCAGTGTTAAACCGCCCTGTGGATCTCGGTATCCCACAGCATCATCTGCTTTGATCATCTTTGCTCTGTGCCTATAACTCAAGTAATTAATAGTTACCATTCTAAGAGGAGTGAGATAATTTACTTATCTGGCAATTGCTTCAGAAATATTATTATTAGAAATAGGTCTGTATTCTAAATATACATGTGCCTCTAGATGAGCTAGGCCAAATACCAGCTACATGTGAAGCAACACCAGCACTGAGGCCAGCACAGACCAGGAGTTTGGGCACCTGTCCTGTGTGCACAAATCTCAGGTGCACCACTCTGCTGCACCTCTCCCAGCCTGGCCAAGGCTTCTTTCCAGCAAACCATCACCCACACCATCACCACAGCCTGACTCCACAAGAACCTTCATGATCTCAGTCAAACCCCAGGAGCTGGAGTAGTTTTCTCTGTACTCTTGACAACACGGACTTTCCATGGCTTGGTCAAACACTCCTGGCTAAAGTCAGGGGATGTTGCAAAAGAATAGTAAAGTAAACCTGGCAATAAAAGAACACAACTAAAATATAACTGCTTCAGCTTGATTTACAGGTCATCAGTTCAATGATAAACGTGTAGATGGTACCTTCATCTTCACAGAAAGTCATTAACAGTAGTTTCCCTTTACATCCTGTACTCCATAGCAGCTAAAAAATTACTCAGCTACCCTTTACTTATCTTTTTTCTGGCTAAAATAAATAAAACCAATTTTTAAAAAAATTATCTGTGTCTCCACCTATCTCATGTAGATGGCAACAAGGCAGCTATGACATCCTCACTGACATTCTGTCATAGACTTCATGACAGGGAAAGATCAATTAGCTCTGAGCAAGTAATACTTCAGTCATCAAAAATAAAGCATTAAAAATTACCAAAGCAATCTCAATGATCTTGAGTTATTACAACAGAACCTGAGGTGGAAGCACAGAAAGCCTCACAGGTTATTACAGTCATCTGTTGGATTATAAGTTTCTACCTTACTTGGATTCCTTGTTGCATGTGTTATTTCAGTAGATTTCAGGTAACTACATCAAATTTAGAGTAATGTGAAATGAGGAAAAAAAATAAAGGAAAAAAAATCTGGCTGATTCTGCATGAAGCATTACTGTTGACAGCTGACACAAAAGGCAGAGCTGGAGGGGGAAAAAAAGCATGGAGCTACTGCTTGTCTCTCCTGAGATATAAAAGGTGTGTGAAGGCCTCAGACCTCATGTGTTCCTCTACCTAGAAATTCAACAAGCTTCAACCTTCATGTGTCTTCATGTTAGTAGCAAAAAACAAGAATGAGGGGCATTTTAGATTCTTTCAGCCTCCCTAACATTCCTCCTGCACAGCTGTTATTTGACTGTATTGATGTCTTCCTCAGAGGAGATAAAGTTGCCTTCCACAGAGAAAGACAAAGAAAAAGGAACTAGACAGAAAGAACTATAATTAACAAAGTCAGATATTTTTTCTACTCAGCAAGCAGGACTCAGTTCTGCAAGTTACTGTCTATACCTTTATACCAAAGCACCTCTGATCTGCCTCCCATTGTTGGATTCAAAGCCAGCAAATAATGACTTGCTCACATAACCATTCTTGGGGTTTTAACCAACTGAATACTAATCTCTAAAATGAAAGCTCAGTTATGAATGTGTGTATATGCCTGATTTCATACATTCCTGTTGTTTGACTCACATAGACAGAGTATTATGTGGCTAAAAGCTCCAGATGAGTTTTTGGGAGTATATGGCAAGCCTGAATTGGTAAGATCCAAACCTAGGCACAGGGAACCTGTCTGTTTGAGTGTGTGCTCACAGCACAGTACAGACTCTGGCACAGGCACAGAGAGCCATTAATTAGGTAGAACCCATCCCATGGGTTTAGCTCCATTCCTCTATACATCACGTGTTCTGAACTGTCAAATTCAGGGAAAATTAATTCCGCCCCTCTTTGTCTTTCGGGTACAATAACTGATGGATAGCCACTGATGGCAGCTTAGGAATATCTCTGCTGATGAGCATGGCTCTCCTGACGTGGTGTTTTAGAAGAGCAGTCTCCAAGACAGAACTAAAGATCGTGTTCATGCTGTGTTGCAGATTAGTGGCTTTCAATGTAACATTTTTCCTTTCTGAAAGCCTCTCTGCCCATCCCTTAGCCCGGCACAGAAACTACAGACACAGCCATGAAAGGTGCTCAGCAGCTTCTGTCTCAGTGAAGGAAGAAAAAGTTTAAAACACTTAGAATTGAGTCCTTATAGTAATTGTTTGACACAATAAACAGTAGTGATTGACCAGGGACATCCTAATGCCATCCTCATATATTCCCATATTACAATCACCACCACCAAAGAAGCTGTTTCAGTTGGTCATGGCAAGGTAATTTCAGTCTCCTGTACTGTACTCTGCTCCCAAAACATTAGGGAATAAGCCACCACCAATATTACAAATTAGATGGCAGCATACATTAGGAATTTGCTGTAACTCCAGCCCTCAGTGACTAGCACAGCTTCAAGTGTAAACAAACAAAAGCTGCAATTTGTGCCAAATGTTTATTCTGATTTTAAATCAGGGTTAGCTATGCCAGTACAAATTACGCCTCCTTTTGTCTTCAAGAAGGCTGGCCGTAGATTAGAGGAAGTTAGACAAATTTTTTATGTTAAATGAGCAGTCTGATTAGATAGATTTTTTTTTAATACCAGCTTTTACTTCTCTATCTATGACCAAGGATTTTACAGCATTTATTATATTAGCCATCTTCCAACATTACTCAAACACAGATTTTATCTGCATTCTCACTAGAAGTTAGGAAGAGAGAGATTGATCTGCTGGTGCAAATGACAGCATGAATGCCAGTGAGTGAGATCAAACTACTGGGTATTTATTCACCTTATTAATGTAAGTCATGAAACTCCAATTCAAATTTGGGGTCATTAAAGCAGACTGCTTATGATTTTCTTGGCCGTATAAAAGCTAAGTATTCCAGATGAGATTGCAGCTCCCAAACAATTCCCAGCATGGATGGACAAATGAAGAGTGAAAATAAACTGTTACTGGCTTTGCTTACCATAATAATGAAGAACTTCCTCATGGGATGCTGCTTTGCACAAGGGCTTGCACAGAGAGTGGGTTTGGAAGCCATAGGTGGGGACTCCCAGTCCCAAGCACGGGACTCCCAATCAAGTGTGAATCTGAAGCTTTCCCATTACCATCTTTGTTGTGTTTCTCTTCCAGTTGCTCCATCTGGAGCTCTTGCTTGTTTTTGCCATCTGACATTTCAACAGCCTGAAAACAAGCAAAACAACTCCTCTAAACAACCCAAATGTTTGATCAGATCCTTTATATAAATGAAATGCTAGTGTATGCCAGGCATCTGAACTTGGTAAAAATAAATGAGTGCTTCTAACCCACTATTGTTCTCAAGGTCCCTGACCTTCAAAACATCATTCTATTCTATTTGTAAACAACACAGACATGACAGAACATGTGAATACCACTTCACCCTTTCGTAACAGTATCTATCCCAAGACCCTAAAGTGTTCTGCAAATATTAGCTAAGCCTCTCATGCCTCTAAAGAACTCCTACTCTTCAACAAATATTAGCTGAATCTCAACCTGCACCACTCAGCTCATAGGAGTCTAGTGCTGTTCTCCAAGTTCAGAAAGGTGGAATACTCTGGCAAAGGTTATTCAAGAGTTTGCAAAAGACTCAGGCAACAAAAATGCAAGTTTATAAGTCTTCTAAGTATGCCTGGACCTCTGGAAGTTTGTCCAGAGTATCATCCAAGCTTGTATGCTACTTTTGGCAACTCTAATATTACAACAACATTATTATTAAACATCATACTCAAATTTAGACCAATAGAGATTTTACTCAAACAAGAGAAAGCAACCAGGAAAACCAGAGCACTGGTTTAACCATTCATCTTCCCACTACCTTTTCAGGTCTCATAGTCATTGTATTCATTCATTCTTTTGTACATACTCAGACAAACCAAGGCACAGGAGGCCTCACTTGCATTTAGCAAGGACCCAAACAAGGTGTGGTGGCCAGGAGCAGCGCACAAAGCCCAGTTCAACACTGCAGGGGTGAATTTAAGCCAAACTCACCCAGGTTTCAGGCAAAGAGCAGCTCAGCACAGCTGCACTACTACAGCTGGACCAGCTCCTGACCACAGATGTAGGCACACAAAGATAAGGCCATAGTAACTTCCACATGGTAAACAGCCTGAACTTCCTAGGAGGGCTCACTGGAGGCAATTCATTTCCAAGGCACAGAAAACGTGCTTGGCTTTGACTCATGTGTCTCTTTTGCATCTTTTCAAAACCGGTCATGGACATTTATGTAATGTAAGTTTCAACACATCTTGTTAAAGGGCATCATTCCAAGCTCTGTCCAAAACTGCAGCTTACATTGATTTTGATTCCTTCTAGACTATGCTTCCATCAGAGGAACACCTTCCCTCTGTGTTGTTTTGGGTCATCCAGGCTTCCCAAGCAGCTCATCTACTTCAGTATTAACAAAAGAAACAGGTAACAACAAAGCTAGAAGCTCATATTCTGCACACCACAGAGTTGAAATATATAAAAAAAAAATTCCAACTATGCTTTCATTCGCTGTACATGACAATTTATTCCATTAGCGAAACAGTTATCTTCCTAAAGAAGGGACACTACTCTCCATTAACATAAAATTGTACTTAGTCTAATACAATGCCCAGTCTATAATTATAGATAATGTGTAAGGTTGGGGTTTTTACTCCAGAATTTTCTCTTCTATATTTTATGCTGTCTTCAATTGAATTTCAACCTAAGTTGAAAGCTGATTAATGATGACATAGGAGAAAGCAATGGTAATAGCAGTCAGTATGAGGTTAAAACTCTCCAGAGGTTACTTTTTTGTTGGCCAGAAGGGGCCAGTCCACATGGGTGTTGGCTTTTGGCCTTTTTACAACATATTGTTGACTCTTGGAGTGCACTGTGACCATTACACAACACTAATAATGAGTATTCCCAGAGCCTTCTAAGCACCCCAGGAGCAAAAAGAGAAGGTCAATGAACAGCTTCATGATAGTCTAAAAGTACTGTCTGGTTCCCTCAGTGTGGAAAAGTATTTTTACTACAGTGCACTTAAAATCGTGGGCAAAATGCAGAGCAAAAAGTGAGAGCTAGGAGTCTGAACCAGCCAGATAAATTCGGGAGGAAAACAAAACCTGGATCATTACCTTGGGGGTGGGTGGGAAGGCTCAACACAAGTGAAGTGGCAGATTGTTTCCCTGAATGTCTGCAGCCCAGGACTGGGTACCTTTTTAGGAGTAGAACAGAGGTCTCCACTTTTGGCAGAAGGTGAACAATGCAGATTTTGGTGGTGTGACTTACAGAGTTGACCAAACTAGAACAGCCCATTTCAGCCTTCAAAACAGGGAAGAAGCAAAAACCCAAGAGAGGCCTGACATCCATTTTCCTTATTCTGTGATTCAAAACTGCTAGAAGGAAGAGTTCTTCAATCAATAGAAGTGATTTTTCAATCAGCAGAGCTGACACACAAGCCAAAAGAGTTGAGAAACACCTCTGGTTTTTGCAAGAATTCGGTAAGATTCTCTCTTGCAAGAGGTCTGCTGGAGGTCCTGATCAGGCTGGTGGTGTGCTCACTTCCCAGGCATTGGTTCCTATTTTGGGGCCCTCCTTCCATGACTGCACCACCAATATCTTGAATCTGGGTATGTAGTTGAACACTGCACCCTGAACATGGTTATCAGACTTCAGGCTCTCCAAGGCTTCAAATGCTTCTCAGGCAATACAGTGGGGAAGAGAATCACAATCCTAGAGAATTTCCTTTTCTTCAAAAATAGGTTAGGAAAATGAATCTGCTTCCTGTCTGAATAGGTTCCTCAGCATTTTCCCTGGTTGAAGAGCTTCTCTCAAACTTCTTCTTAGCCAGTATGAAGGCAATTCTCCATCTAATTGTGCTGCCCTACTGCGGATGGCATAGCAGAGTGTCCAGCTGGAATTGCCCTGGCACAAGGCATAGAGAGAAGGACAGATAAAGTGGGTGCTCTATTGCTCCCCTCTCACTGCATGGAGCCCCAGAGGTTCCCCTGTGTGACTCCCTGAACTGAACTGGCTCTGCAAGCTCCAGACTTGCCAGGGGAGTCCCCCCACCCTCCCATGCCCACAGGTTACAACCAGCAGTGCCAAGAGTCCCCAGTACCATGGGCAGGTTCCCGTTCTGCAGAGTACTCCAAAAATGTAGGCTAAGACACTCCCTGCCCTGAAATACCTTATGTTTAAGCAAAAAAGGAAAACAAAAGATAGCAAAAATAGGGGTGGCCTTAACAAGGGCATACAGTTAATCCCAAAACCTGGTCTTTTACTGCAGAGCAATGCACATCTTACCACCAGTGCTGCCAGTGGTGTTTGTGACAGACCAGTGGAATCACAACACACCTGATGTGTCTGGTGCTTCCCATGGGCCACATGTGCATTTGGAGAGCTTGGAGCTAGGAAATCTCATCTTTGATATTGGGTATCAGGACGAACAGAGGATCTGCTTTCAAAATGATGTCTTCATACATATCCATTCATGTCACACCACAGACTGCTCTTGAAGCAAGAGCAATTGCATAACATTCTCATCTTCATTTTCCTGCTGCCCAGCCAGCCAGGAGGAGGTCACATCCCCTCCAACAACTTTTTTGCTTTGCAGCTCACTCCTACAAATTTCAAAGGAGCTCCCAGCATTGCATTCTTTTCATAAAACCCCAGGGAAGTTCTAACCCCAAAATTAAGCAAATAAAGTCCTTTGAATATTTTCCAATTAACCTGAGATTGACACTAACACTTCTCTCCATGTTTCCACTGTTTGAACAACTGAGTTTCTCCTGCGTGCCCCACTTGTCAGGCCTTTTGGACCATCAAAGATCCAAGTTATTCCTTTCCTGAAGATTACTCTGGTTTTAAAACTCAGAGACCCTTTTCTGCTAAGTTTGCTCTAGGTTGTGTCATTTAGTGGAAGAGATCAGAGAAGCCTCTCAGCAGCACAAATTCAGGGAAGATATCAAAGAAGAGACAGCATGGCAGGTTTCTCTTGCACTAGCAATGAGGGCAAGTTAATGCTGCTGAAAGCCTTCAGGGTTGCATTCTGCTCCCAGTCTTACAACATAAATATCCAGAGAAACAGATACGACAGAGAGTTAGTTCTGAGTGTCTAGAGCCAGCAGAGACCATAATGGCAACGCCATAGAAAATGTCAGCATTCAGGCAGGAAGCTGAAGGTAGCAGGCACAGTCCCATTCTGGGGCTTGCAGAAGCATGTTGGCCTTCAGGGGCCTACAGGCATCATGGCTCATTAGCCAAATTTTCTCTGAGTTAATGGTGATGGTGAAACACAGGAACCCTCTCATTTGGCTAAAAAAGCAGTCCTGCCAGCAAAATTGCAGGCAGCTTCTGTGTGACCTGGGACAGAGGGAGGAGAAGGCTCCCAACACGAGAGCAGCGCTGTCCACAGACACACAGCAGGCAGGGAGCAGCCAGCACTTTAGAGACCAAGTGTTTATGCCCTTTGTCGCTCACTGCTGCTTAGGTAAGACACATCTAAAAGCTATTGGGCAGATCACCAAGGAGTCTCAACTGCCGAGGTGGGGAGTTCCTGAGCACTTTTTGTTCATTAGCTTGCAAATGTCCCTCTGAAGAAGGTGAAATATTGTCACCCATACTTTATAGATAGGAATAGCAAGGCACAGAGGGCCAAGTATCCCAGTTCTCTCTCCCTGCTTTCTAAACTGTAAACAGCAGTAATTCTTCCCTCAGTTACTGGAAACAACAGGTTCTTTCAGAACCAGGGAAGCCGCTCCTTGCCTGGAACCAAAAAGCTAAAAGCAGTTGGAGGTAGCAGCCTGCAGCCTATGCAGTGCCTGACATGGTTTTAACCCTGAGAACTTTTTCTCCAGCACATCTCTGGGGTTTTTTTCTGTACTCACAAAAGCATTCTGAGCTCTGTATGCTCAAGGAGTTCACCTTCAATAAATAATCCGAACAAAGGGAGTTAGTGCTGGCACAGTTGCACGGGTTGCTTTAGGGACAGTTTGCAGCAATGTCAAACTCACCTTTGCTGGTGGCTGCTACCACTTGCTGGGAAGGAATCCAGCCCCCAAAGAGAACACTCAGTAACATCGAGAGCCAAGAGCAATTTCGTCCCCATTAGTTAATATCAAATATAAAGGACACGCTCTGATACATAGCAAGTAGTCTTTGCCTCCTTGAAAGACAGTTATGGAAGACCTGGGGTTTAGGATCCTTAAATGACAAAAAAGAAACATAAAAAGAACTTTTTTTTTCAGTCTAATTGCAGGATAGCATTGCTCAGACAGCATCAGTAGCTCTCAGGTTACTACCTGGAAAAGTCCTGGGTCAAAGGCATGTTGTTGGCCCAATCCAGAGAGCAGGCAGAGAGCCTCATGGGCAGTACTGATGAGGATGTTGAGCAAAGAGGCCAACAGCCTCCTTTCAGATTTAAATGAATGAAGTGTCATTTATTCTTCCTGTGGGGAAAAACAGAGAAAACAGCAGGTCATTCTGAAGAAGAGCAGACTTTTTCGTGTTGGGTCAATGGACCAGCCTGAAGCTGTGCAGAGATTGCTGTTTAGTCTGCAGTTGTACTACAATAGGCTTCCACAACAAAGGTAAAGCTCCTTCCCAACACTGCAGTTAAGAGGACGAAGGAAAAGATGCATTCACTTCACAGCCCTTGAGAAATGATTGCATCCCTATGGAGATGTGGCAAAAGGAACATGAAATATAGTAAGGGTCATGAACTTCTATGAGAACAGTAGTCAGCTTGTCTACAAGTGCAAGCTTCCAGTCCAGGTAGCCCAAAGCTGATGGTGAAAGCCAGGCTCATCCATTAACTCTGCAGGCCCTCAATGGCACACAGCTGTGCTGCACCCCTGGAACCAGCCCTGGGACACCAGAGCCTGCCTTCACTTGGGCCAGATCAGAAAAGAGAAGCTGGTGGAGGGTACATGTAAGGATGGTGGATGTTCACAAAGCAGGGGTAAGGGACCCAGAAAATTCCTGTCTAACGTTGGCTCTCCCATAGGTGCTCTGCACGGCCTTTTGACAAACATCCCCCTCACCTTCCTTCTCCCTCCTCTTCTCTGCAAAGTCCTTTGTTTCTCCATGTGGAAAAAACTCAGGAGTAAAAGAACTTTCCCCTCCACCATAAGCCAAATACACCAGTGATAGCAAAGCATATAATGGCCTTTATATAGCCTAGAGGAGGCAATAGGTCTCCCTTAAGATCCCCATAAACACCACGTTCCTGCAACAGTTTCTAGTTCCTGGCAAAACCTGGGTCAGAAAACAACATCACTGCTAAATAAGTGCTAGTAGAAATAAGTAAACAGCCTTGTACTCTGTCGTATTCCCTGAAAGACTGAGCATGCCAGCAAAGGCAGCACAGACTCTCAGAGCAGTAAACAACCAAGCAGGCAGAGCAAACAAACATTCAAAACCCCATATGTCAGAAAACCTCTCTTTGGAATAGAGAGGTGAAAACAGTTTCGTCAGAAAGGAGGAAGCTTTCTCCCCTTCCTTTCTCCCCACTTCCCCAGCCCTTCCTTCCCTTGTTTACTTTGTTTCCTTGTTTCTAACCAAGTCAGAGAACCTTTGGTATTTGTGGAACTGGGCTCTTTCTGTTTAACTCCAGCTGTGGGCACAGCCCGCATACCGGTTTGGTAAAATTTGCCCAGTCTGACAAAGTGGTTTCTCAAGCTTGAAATAAAACCAGAGTGATTTTTACACTACTAAAATGAATGGCCCTTGACAGGACTAGCAATTATCTGTGAATTCCAAAGAAAAGGCTTGTTGCATGGCACAGCAACGTGCTCCACACAGCACTGTGGCAGGGGGATGCAGAGGCTTTTTGTGCTTTTGCTCAGGCATCTCAGCCTCTTTTGAAATATGACAGCGCTGGAAGCTCCAAGGTAAAAAAATAAAAACAAAAAAACCCCAAAACAAACCAAAAAACTAAAGAAGAAACCCCCAAGACTCCAAAACTCCAAAGATTCCACAGGAAAACAGCTCACAGGGTTTTTACCTGTCACAGGCATGAGGTCGGAAGGAGCTCTTTGCTAGTCTCCAGTCAAGGAAGAAGCAGCATTCTGAATTCAGAGGAAAAGCCCTTGCCAGAAGCACCAAACATGAGGCTCCTTGTGGGAAAGGGGATCCTGTGGTGGTCCCTGCTACCCCACCACAGGGTATCTGTACCTCTTTCTTTATGGGGAATACTTGCATACATGGACCCAGAGAGGAAGAAGGCGGCAATTTGTTTCCCTACATTTGATTTAGGAGTGTCTGCTTGGGATCTAACACCCTGCTGTTATCAGAGAGGGTCTGTGGCCTGCAACTGTGTTGTCAGGTATCAGAGAGCCCCCTTGGGCAGGGACTGTGGGAACAGATGCTGACCTCAGCCAGGCAACAGGAAAACAAACCTCAGCACAAAGGGGCAGGACGCCATGAAATAAGACTCCTTGAGAAAGGAAAGAGGGAGAAACCAAAGAAGAAATCTTGATGCTTTTAGGAGCCATGGAGAGGGATAACTGAACAGGATGAGACATGGCCAGCACAGGGTTGCACAAGGACAGGCTGAGGGTCTGAGCAGTGCCAGCAGGCTGGGCCAGCTGGGGAAGGAGAAGCAACACCTCTGCTGCAACCAAGGGCTGCTTCCAGGGCAGCAAGCAAAACTTGTGAGTGCCAGCCACGCTGCTGCTTTCTGTTTGTCTGCTCACTGAGGTCTGGCAGACAGTCTGCCTTCCATGTGTGCCTGGTCAATGCCCAGCACAGCACCAAGAGCCACTCAGTCCTGCTAGAAGGGAGAGAGCAAATCTTTACCCAGGACAAGACCAACACAGGGAAGGTAGGTGGCCAGTCTGTCCTGCTTTCATGTCTTTTCAGGCTGAACATTTTGGAAGGAAAGTTTACCTCAGATTCAGTCTCTGTCTGGGATTAATTCAGTTCAAATTTGTAGTCACCGCAAGCAGTGGGGAAGCTGCAATAGCTATTAGAGAACAAACCAAAGAAGTAAAAGCAAGCAGGGATAAAGAAAAGTCCTTGCCCTCCCCCCAAAACAGAGAGGAGGCACAGGGATCCAAATTAAAAAGCAGCTACTAGTGGCCAGGGCTAGCGAGTCACTGCGGGCTGGCCAGCAGCAGGACAGTGTCCCGGCTGCCAGCTCGCAGCTCTGGCACAGGAGCGTGGCACACCCCGCTCTGGGGTCCAGGCCCCAGCCAAACAGTCCAGAGCTGCCTGGGAAGGCCATCAGAGCTGGGAGCTGCTGAGAACTGCAGCGAGGGGGAAAAGGGAGAGGAGTCCTGCCCCTGCTCCCCACTGCTGCTCTGCCAGAGGGAAGCTATTGCTGCTGGCCAGATGCCTCCAAGCTGTTGGTATTGGTCACTCTTTGGTCGGGAGATCCGAGCGGCCAAGATACCCAGAATGAACAAACTCTGGAAAGAAATGAGGCCATTGCACGGTGGAGACAGGAAAAAAACGCAGTGAGACAGGTCAGGAGCCAGCAGCAGCACCCAGGACGGCTGAGATCCGGGCCGCCCTTGCAGGCATAGGCACCCCATCCAGACTCTCAAGGAGATTGAGGCAATCGCACGCCCGAAGGCTGGAGGCGGCTCCCATCTGCTCCCCCAGGCAGCGCTCAGCAGCGCCGGGCGGCCGCGGTCCCTCCCCGCCGGCATCGCCCCGCGGACGGGAGGTGGCAGCAGACGGCCACGGCAGCACCGAGCATCTCCCGGGGACACGCCGGTACCCGCGGGACAGACCCCGGCCCCCAGCGACTGGGCAGCGACGGCAGGAGGGGCTCCCCGAGAGCATCCGTCCTCCCGGGATGCGCCGTGTCCCCATCCTGTCCGCTGGCTCCGAGCCCCCTCCCGATTCCACACACGCCACACCCTGGAAGTGCTTTGCCACAAGTTGAATTGTTTTAAAAACAGCCTTTAGCGAGAAAACAGATGGCAGCAACTAGGAAGCACTGATTATTATTGATTAATGCAGGATTGCAGTTGGCAAGAGGAGATACTGGGAGCAGCAGAAATGAATGTGGATATTAACAAGTGGAAGGGGGAAGAATTATGGAGTAAAAAGAATCATAGAATCATTCAGGTTGGAAAGGACCTCTGAGATCACAGAGTCCAGCCGTGGACCTAACACTGCCAAATCCACCACTAAACCATGGCCCTAAGCACCACATCAACAGTTTTTAAAGAACAGTTCCAGGGAAAGAGGAAGACATGTTATCCAGGTTTCAAACAGTCAAGATCATGCTCAGACAACATAGGGATCCACAAATGTTTGGCCCCTGCATCATTTGTCAGCTTTCACCAGAATAAAACTCCTTCTGAAGTTAAAAAAACAAAAAAAAAACAAAAAAACCCAACTAACTGGAATTATTTTCCAGCAATTTCCATTTTCATCAACCATCTTGAGAAATACCAATGGGAAATCAGACCAGCCTAGATGAAACAGGAGTCCCAGAAACTTGCCCCGTCTGTATCACTAGGGCTACCTTCCTCAGACCAAGAAAACTTGAAAATCAGATGGATTTTAGGGCTCCTACAAGTCATCTCTCCAGAGCCACATAGGAAATTTCAGCATTTGGTCACAGTGCACCAAAACAAAGACACAAAAGTGTATAGATGCCAGCTCAAAGAATGGACTGAGACACCCTATAGAGCAAGCCCTACCTTTCATCCCTTTTCCAGAGCCTGGTGCCTGGGTCTCTCCAGTCTCTGTCCCCAATCAGATGCCAGGGTCACACAGCCAACTTCCAGGCAGTGCACCACTGGTTTAATTGGCTCCTCTACCCCAAGTGAAGGTTGAACTTGAAAGCAGTGATGTTTGAAGTAATTCCTTCAACCATGTTTTTTATTTTTGTGTGCCAGATCTCACTTCTGTCACCTGGTATCTGCCCTTCCAACAGGAGAGGTTCACACACAGCTGTCTGCCAGGAGCAGCAACAAACAAAAACTAGCAGGCAGCTTTCATTTCCTCTACCCAGAAAACAACCCACCTGCTTCCTAGGAGAGCCCCCTAGGAAATGAAATAGATTGTAGAGTGCAGTACTGAATGGGAACTCAAAAAGACAGTGCTACCATATGTCCAGTGTCTCAAGGCATGGTTATCTCCACTTAAAGAATTTCTGGGGTGGTTTTTGGGGAGTTGGGTTTCGGGTTTTCTGGCAGGTGAAGTGTGTGTATTCATTTTGTTTATTCTTCTCTAGATCTCAAGCAAGGAAAATTACATAGCTTTGCCAGAAATCCAATAACTCCTCTTACTCTCAGAAAATACCATCACATATCTAGGCTTGATCACATTTTCAGTTTCAAGGTAAGCTTAAGACTTTTGGCCCTATCCACAGTCAATAGGAATATTTTTTCTTCACAGTATCTGTCTACACATTTAAAGGCTATTCACAATGGCCCATCTCTCCACCTGCAGAAGAACCCTTCAGGCAGAGACCTCTTGATGGAGCAGGAACTCACATCTGTTAACATTTATTGGCTCCCACTGACCATTTTAAATGTAACAAAGAGGTGGAAGCAGAGGGACAGATCTTGAACCCAGAAGCTATTCAGTAGTAATGGAAGTCACATAATCCAAAAGTGTGGTTTATTCTGTTTGCTTTTTTTGAAAACCAGATGTAAAATCTGTTTACTGAAGACTGTATTGAAGTGGAAGAAGTAGACCTGCCTGTTTTACAGGTTACTATGGAGACATCTTTCCCTTCATTACTCTGTAAACAGACCATGCTGCACAGAAGTGAGAAGTTCTTATTTTTGGCCATTCAAAAATTGCCTGTGATTAGAGCATTTCACGTGCTATGAACGAGTAAATATCTCTGGGTAATTCATTCTATTAATCCCAAGTTTGGCCAAGGGAAACTGAACTGACCAAGTGATGAATGTCAAAGATAAATATTTTGCAGTGTTACAATCCTACTTTTGAAGTCCCCTAAGGGAACCGATGGCTTCACTTGCTACTAAGTTCCCAAAATCTTTGATATTTGTCTCCAAAATAACAAAGGCAAATCCCATCAAGCATTAATAATCACAATTCTTTTTCTTCAAGCATGTTTATAAGAAATTACTGTGAATTACTGTGCACAGCATCAGAGTATGAGAATGAAAGCTATCAAAAATTGGCTCTCAATTCCCAATGGCCCTTCAGTCACAACTACTGCATTTTTTATTTTTTTTTTTTTCTTTTAAATCATTACAGGTAAACTAACAGCTAAACTAAACAGGTAAACTAAGGTGTTCCTTAATCAACACCATGGCAACATTGTTATCTATGGTCCATGGATCTCCAATAATATGCCTTCAACTTTGCCCTTTTTATTTTACCAGTACTCTCAAAATGCCCAAGACACAGCACCTGTCCATCTTGGCCCTTCATACAGCTTCCTTTGTACCAGCTTCTTGACACTTCACTACAGTTTGCAGAGACTATAAAGAATTTTTATCTATTTCTATTGCTGAAACTGCAGTTTTCTTCTTTCTGTAGAGCTTCCCCAGAAATCAGAACTAGAAACAGGACAGGCAAAGCTGCAGCAATGGATGAGGATTGAAACCAAATGAGAAAAGGTAGCAAAAGATCAGCAAGGTAGAAGAAGACAACCACTGTGAAGGTGGCACTGGTGAGAGACTTACTGGAGGCAATCCAAACCCGAGTCCCAAGTCATGTAGGGCCACGTACGCAGCATTCCTGTTGCACACGTGGACAAAAGCAGAACCTCCTTTTGGAGAGACGGCCACAAACAGTGCTCCCACATAACCTGAGGATACTCATGGCAAAGGAACACAAAGGCCAAGCACTTTTGGTCATCAGAAGTGCTCAGATTGCCAGGCAGGGGCAGGACAGAGGAGCTCTCTGTCAGACTCCATGAGGACATTACACATACAAAACAGACCCCTTGCTTTTCAAGACAAGGAGAGCATCTGGGCAGATCTAAGTCATCTGAAATAATTCCTGTCAGACTGAATCCACAAGCATTTGAGGTCTGAGTGCTGCAGGGACTTCCTCAGCAGACAGTGGCATCAGTGCCACCAGAGCCTTGTGCAGAACCTCATAGATCTTTCAGTTCTTGTTGTGGGGCTTCAAAGCACAGGAGCAGAGAGGAATGTAGCACAGCTTAAGGTCTCTGGTGAAGGACCCAGAGGATATAGGTTAAACACAAAGAAAATGCCTCCCCAAATTGTTTCTTCCCTTCTTTCCTTTCCAGATGCATAGAGTGTCTGCTCAGTTATTTACTTTGCAAAACCAAAGTTACTCCAATGCTACTTTTTTTTT
This sequence comes from Polioptila caerulea, assembly GCA_013397295.1. Classification (NCBI taxonomy): domain Eukaryota; kingdom Metazoa; phylum Chordata; class Aves; order Passeriformes; family Certhiidae; genus Polioptila; species Polioptila caerulea. The sequence goes on along the minus strand of VYXF01002802.1, from coordinate 552,782 downwards.
AACATGGAAATATAGATGATTACCAGAAAAACAAATAATTGGGATGGAGCCCAGTTGGATATCATTGAGGCAACTAAGTGAGTATGCCATGTGGGGGAGAACAGAGAGTTACACAGTTCGGGATTGTCTGTTGTCACATTTAAGATAAACATGACAAGCAATAGCTGCTTGTCCTCCTGCTAATGAGGACAAACTAAGCACTCACAATCAGGAAAAAATTGACATCCAGGTTTCCTCAGAAAGAGGTTTAAGAATCTGAAATAGGAAGTTACTTGGAAATCCTCCCTTTTCTACCCATATTCATATAAGCATATAAACACAGAGGTTTACTTTTGAATTCCATCATGTTTTTCAAATTTTAAACCTGTGCTAAAATACTTCCTTAAAACACATTTTTATCTTCCTGGATTAAGTTTGGATTAGTCACCTCCTGGGGGAGATGAGATGTCTCTTGGTCTATTCCGCTCTCATGATGGACATTACCCTCATTTTCCCATGCCACATAAAGCAAAATCTGCAGTAGCCTAAAGCTCAAAAATGAGATCCTGCCAGGTCAATCCTCACATTTTTAATGGAAGTAAAGATAACAAAGATGAGGCTGGGTCAAGCACACCTATTTTTTATCTCCATGTAAAGTACAGGGTTTCTCCACATGAGCACATATCGAATATTCTGGCCATCTGAAACTGAGAAAGGTCAAAGTCTACCTCATCTGCCCTCTGGTTCAGGTCTTTCTCCTGTCTAAAAGCATTCTGTAAGGGGGGAAAAAAAACCAGCCCAAAAAACCTTCATTAGCCAAGAGTCTGTTTCTATTTTTCTCACAAATTTGCCCATATCTGACCCCATCCTGGATGGTCACAGCATCACGGGTCTGGACACTGAAGTATTCACAAAGCAATATTGCAGATGTGAGAGCCAGTGAAACACAAGAGCCTAAGCCAGGTAATACACAGTGTCCTATGCCCTAGCTCTACCAAGAAGCGTAGGGAAGTGTGATAAAGAAAGAAGCAGCAATGTCCAACAGGCACATTAGTCTTATTTAAACATAATATTGTTGGGAAGCACTTTCGGATGCTGCAGTCATTTATAGAGCCAAGCATCCAGGGCTGAAGATTCCAGGATGGAAGAGTAGCCTTTGATCTACTGCCATTTTTCCCCTCCCACATCTCAGGATTCGAGGCTTTTGTAATCATACTCCTGGAGCTACTGATACTGCTTCCATCTCCAGTTCTTCTCAACAGCCAGATATAGATGTACATTGACAGAACTTCCACTTGTAAGAAATTTTCTGAGAAGTGTCTAAAATAACACGTGTTAAGATCAAATGCACTCACCCAATAACTTTTACTTCTGGCCACAGCCCACAGCTGAGATCCTTCACACATTAAAGGCTCAGGGCACCAAAAAAATTGGAGGTTTTGCAAGTAACAAATAACATGGGCGTACATAATAAAAGAGATGCTTGTGGTCTTCAGGGTGGGACTGACCAAAGGGAGCATTGAATCAGCAGCACTGTGAGCTCATGATTCAGATGCCATGTCCCCACTGGCCCACAGCAACAGATTACTTGCCTCAAACCCAATTCTCTTCAGATGCAGCTTGTATCTTTTTCATTATGGGCAGTGCTCTGAGCACCTCAGGGAAGAAGAGATGAGGATATGCAGAGTCAACAGTGAGAAAACACTCTGAATTATTCATATCACTCAAACAGCAAAATTAAAATTAAACTACCTTACATGACAATGGGGGGTATGCTAACACTGAAGAAATTCCACAGCTATGTTTATGTGCTACACAGTGAACTAAATCTGGAATAAAGCACTTAATGGTTAAAAGACTCACCTGTTTGTTCCCTCTGTGGATGGATATATTTCTTGTTTTGCCTACATTTATATCAAGTCTTTACATAACTGCTGGCTTCATACCCAAGGCTATCTTCCAGAATCAAAGTCTCTCCCATTCTCGTAGCAGAAGAATAGACTGCTTCTAGCTTTTTAACTTGTTAATAATGAACTTGTTCTTGTCAGATTCTCCTTGTCCCCCTCTCCCTGTGCGATACCTGCCTTGGTAAGTACATGGCTTTTGCATCAGTGTTCGAGTCAGTTTTCTGTTCTTGCTTGGATGGCTGTCAGGGCCAGTTTTTAAGGTGTAGTCTCCTTTTGATAGCTCCCGACAAGCTGTGCTAGGGGAGAGCTGGTTCCCAAAATACATTTCTCTCACACTTGTTTTTCAGGGTTCTCCACTCAACAGTGTGCTAGCGAGAGGCACTCCAGACTGGGTTTAATGCTACCATATGCTAGACAGCATGAGAATCCATACTGCAGGAGAGCAGCCGGTACATTTCCATGTTAACAGAAGCCTGATTGCAAATTGCATTTAGTCTCAACAGCTCAGTTCACTGCACACAGATGCCATAGGGGACTGTAAAGTTAGCAAGATGTGGGGGAGTATGGCTAAATTTTTTAAAGAGAGCCTTGGCTGATCTGATGCCACAGACATTTGGAGCTGATGCCATGGAAGACAGTTGCTGCTGCATTTCTTTTGCCATAAATGAATAAGAATAATAATGTCATGAGCTGTTAGTCAATTTACACTCTTGCAAGGCTGGTGATTGTCTGCTGATACAAACAGCAGCATCGGCACTGTCAAATGCTGCTCTCATGACTTGACAGCCAGCATGTAAATGAAGTCAGAGAAGAGGAATTTACTCTTTCAAAATAGGTCAGCATGAGAGGAGATGGGTTTCCAGTTGGAGTGTGTAGAGTCTCCCTGGGCTAGCTGCAAAGGGTACTTCAGCTCTTACAGCAGACTTCACAAAACTGAAGGCACAATAAGATTAAATGAATGAACTGAGTGGAAAAATCTGCCGTGTTGGATTTTCTCAGAACATGTACAGAAGGAGAGCTCTCCTCCACTTACTTGTGTATGACCAAACAAATCAACTTGGTAGCCTCTGTCCAAGGCCTTTGCCACAAAAACACCCAGCTCAACTCATCCTAGTGAGCCTTCTAACAAGCAGACTAAGCAGAGAGGCCAAAGACTTCTCACTGCCTGGCCTGAACCACAGCAGCAGAGGCTCAGGACATGGTTAAGATGCCTGGCAATGTTTGTAGGGATGGTACAGCAGGGTGGTTTCACTGTGCAAAGCTCCTAGGCCAGTACTAATGCACAGATAACTTGAGTACTTTTAAATATGAATTAGAACCACGTACACCAGTGCACAAGCCCTGTGTGCAAAAACAGCCCTTATGCCATGGGATAAATGCTTTGCTTCATGTGAATCAGGTGAGGTCTTCTACTCCCTCCTCTTTCTCTCACCAGAAAGCATCATACATTTCCTCTGCTTAGATCAGTGTTGGTAAATATTTAGACAGTCTCTCAACGTCTCTTTTCCAGTCTAGCATCTCTACAAAGCATTCCCACATTGTTCAAGAATAAGGAAAAGCTTTCCCCACCCCTACTGTATAGCCAGTCCATAAAATTTATTGTTAGTGAAGGTCCCCAAGTCAAATACTGCAGCTGGGTCATTTTAGAGACATTAACATTCCCTGTAGCTATGAGAGTAAAGATAAAAGTGATCTAAATCCTCCTCTTTAGGACATGAGCCAAATGTACACCATGGTCACAAAGGAATTGCTCCCACACATGCATCATATAAGGGATTGCACTGCCTATCAGTTTCATACTGGGGGTTAATTTCTTCCCTGCCACTCCCATCACGTTACCAGAAGCCACAGGAGCAGCCAGAGTGCTGTGTGCCCACACTGCTGTAGTTTCACCAAAGAGTGACCACCAGGCAGAAGATGCAGGGCTCCATGTTTCTCAGGCATGAAATCAATTGCACGATTCCCTAAAGCTCAGCATCAGTGAGGAGGCAGCAGCTTCCATGCTCTGAGAGCTGCCTCATGCAGTTCCAGGAATCAAGTGCTATAGCTCAGCAGAATTTGCTTTACATTTCCAGTCAACAATGCCACTGCCAGGCTAAAGGCATTTTTCAGACTCTCCCTCTAAAAGCATTCCCAGGAATCAAACATCCAAATGAAGAGAGAGAAAGGGAGAGCCATTTTCCCAGGAGGTCTCCTAATAAACCCCAAACAACAACAAAAAATATACAGGAGCTCAGGATTTCAGGCAGTAAGAAAAATAGAAGTTATCCCCAGCTCTTCTCACAGCACAGGATGGGGACTACAAACATGTTGGCAGAGGCCTCCAATGCCTAGGGAGCCAGGAAGTTTTCATGAGGAGTTAGGATGATCCATATAGGACTACCAAATATCAATCTTCCACAAAGAAGACTTCTTCCTTCCCCCAAAGCACCTAAAGTACACTAGTCACTTGCCTAGGGATGCTCAAGAGACCAGGATAAAGCTCTCAGTGAGAGCTCTCAATCCCACACCAATAGGAATTGCTGGGAGAAGACAGCTGAGTGCCCCAAGCTGCTGGAACCATCAGCAAGAAGCTCTGTATGAGAAGCAATCCTACTCAAGCAGGCCAGCTGCTGAGCTGGCTGGGAGTAAGCCATGGAGCTGGCTGCTTCTTTGGTGTCCCATGAAGCATAACAAATCCATTTAGACCTGTAAAGCAGACATGAAAGCAGGGACCAGTTCCCAGCTGGAGCTAATTTCTCCCATGAAACTTGTTCCATGGTTCCAGGCAAACATGCTTCATAGCATGAAGGTAGAAAATCCCCATTATTTTATCCATTTCTTGGCTTTCATTTTTCACTTCTTTTGTTATAGGAATGGGTGGTTAAGTGTTTCTTTCCACTGCTTGGACTACTTTGTGAGGCCACTGACTCCTTTTTGCCCTCCAGCATGGATGGCCTTGTTGTGTGCTGAGCAAGCCAAGGCCTACAGTGGTCCATATGCTGAGGGTGAGCAATACTGAGCTTAGTGGCCAACTCTCAGTCAGTTCTTTCACTGAGTCACACCTCATTACTCAGTCTTAATCACAGCTATCAGATCTCTAACAAGGCTCCGAGAAATATCACAGTCATAGAATGGCCAGGTTAAAGCATGGGTAATGACCATCTCATTCCAGCCCCTCTGCTGTGGGCAGGGAATCTTCCAGCACATCAGGCTATTCAGAGTCCCATCCAGCCTGGTCTTGAACACCTCTAGGGATGACAAGCCTACAGCCTTCCTGGGCCAGTGCCTCACCACCCATATAGCAAAGAATTTCTTCCTAATATCTAAAACTATCCTCCTTCACTTTACAGCCTTTCCCCCTTGTCCTATCACTACATGCCCCAGAGTCCATGCTGTCCAGAGATTCTCATCCAAAAGAATAACAGCATTTCCAGGAACAGCCCCTATCCTGAATTCCAGAGGCATGAGGGGAAATCAGGTGCATTCCTGAAGCTCACCAAAGAATCGCTGCTCCAAGCAAAGTTGTGAAGTTGCAATGAACTCTCAGAGCATGCAAAAATGTTTGTTTTTGTATGACTGTGAGCAGCGGAAACCAGTCTTTGTTAGTGCTGTCTCTAGTATGGAGGATGATAATGTATGTATGTAGCATGATAATGCCTAAACTTTAGTTTAGGCACTATCAGTAAATAAAAAAACCCTAAGATGTCTAGTCCTAATTTCCACCATGGAGATTCTCCTAGTAATGGGATCCATCATTATTTCCTGTCCTGAGCCATGCTTCCTCTTCTTTCTCCCATTCACCAGACTCACCTGTGTTTTTATCAGTCTCCCTCAGGCCCCTGCAAAGGACTTTCCTTAAGACCTTTAATTGTTGCTGTAGATTTTACAGGCTTGGTCTGAGCAGCTAAACCAGGGAGAAGAACCAGAGACCTTGGAGAGTTCCCTGTTCATACAAACTCCAGCAGCACAACTCTCTTTTCCACCAGAACATGAGCCTACAGGAGGCTTTCCTTAGGCTGAGGGAAGATGCATCTCACATGAACATAAAAGGGTGGGGTTTTGGTAACGCATATGGGAGAGAAGAGAGAACTGTGTAGCCCATATTATTTCTTTTTTTGAAGAAAGATGCTAAGATAAGTATTTTCCACACTTTAGAAAAAGGCCCTGAAATCCAGTATTGTGATTGAGAATATCTTCCAGGCCCTGGTCATGTCCATCTGATTGTCATTTTCCATTTCATAGAGCCTGACCCCACAATAAGCATCTTCATATGGGAGCAACAACACCAAAGACAAACCTGTTCAGCCTCACCCATATTCCCATCCCAGCAGGGGAAATATCAGGAGGATTAGCTGGCAACGAACACAATGAAACTGCCTTTTTTTTTTTTTTAAAGAAGAAATATATAATTTGGCAACACACAGCCTCTCATAGACATGTCATGCAAGGCACCTCCTTCACATCATTGGGACCACATGAACGTTGTCCTCTAAAGCCCAAGATACTGCTCTAAAATACAGAACTTGAAGAGGACAATTAGGCTTATTTTTTTTATTAACAATTTCCAGCTTCCTTCTCCAAAACAGCTGAACCACTCTAACTGGAACTTTCCAAAACACAAAGAAAGAAAAAACAAAACCAAGACCAAAATGAGAGAGAAGAACGACCTTTTGCACAGTAGGCATCAGCTGAAGAAGTTAAAGTCTGCAACCTGGAAGCTCTTGCAAAAACTGGCTTCTCATGGAAAAGCCTTAACCTTGTTGGTGATCCAGACATCTCTACCTGTAATGCTGTGCTGCAAAGACTGACAATCTGCTGAATGGCCTGAGGAGAATTACATATCCTGCTGCATAAAGGAAGCATTCCAGGCCTCAGTTCAACAGTTAACTGCAGATTAACAAATGAGAGCAATTCTGCCCTGGACAAGGTATTGCAGCTTGTCTGCTGCACCAACACTTCACCTCATTTCACACTGCACAGAGAAAGTCACTCTAAAGATTAGAGTAGGACTAATCTGGGTGCCAGCCAAGCTTCCTCAGCAGGACAGCTTTTTTCAGAATTAAACAAATCAACAAACAAAAAACCTGAATCAACCAAGCAAGCAAGAAAAAAAAAATTCACAAAAAAAAAGTGTGCCTGCCACTCTAGAATTCATGTCCTTTTAGCTCATTTACTGACCAGGCCCCATGTTAAGAGCTGTAACTCAATTAGTACTTCAGAGCTTTCACTTGGCCCCCACATCTAGTCTTTAAAACTTCCTTGAATTTCTGGCATATACAAACTTTCCCTCTGAGTTGTACTCACACTCCAAAGGAAAATAAAATCAAAACCTGAAAAAATAACAAACACTACACACCACCTACAAAAGCTCTTATATTGTCCAGCAAACAAAGGCTGTCTGCTTTGGGCTCTTGCTGTTTGATACCTACAGAGAGCAGCTGTTTTTCCCTTTGACTTCTTCTGTCCCTACTCAAACAGCTACAAAATACAGAGTGCAAATAATGACAAGTTGTACCTAGATATCTAGCAGAGAGCAACTCAAAATGGATCTTTTCTATGCCTTAAGGGTGATGTACCTGCCATGCTTCAACAGAACAACTCCTTGACATCCATTCTGGGAGCTTTTTCAATACCAAGGGTGCTGGAGGAGGAAAACAAACAGAAAAACCACAATGCAGAACTCATTTCATATTATCCTGATTTAGGGACTGAACAGCTCTGTCCCTTAGACACTTCACTTCAGGGTTCTTCTACATCAGTAGTTCAACTCCCCTTAGTGGGTTCTCTGGCTTGGGACTTCACTCTTGGCTTACTGCTGTCTGAGCAGGCTACCAGATACCACCTCCATTATTAAACTGCTCTTACCTCAGCCCACTGGGTTTACATTGTTTTTCCTTCTATTCTCCTCTCCATCAGGGCCAGAGGAGTGAGTGGCTGTGTGGTACTTGACTGCCAGATGGATTTAAATCACAACACCCCCACAAACACAGGCTTTCCTGGAGCAAGGTGTCTGATTATGCTCCATCTCCAGGGCACACTACACCTCAGCTCAGAAAGTCACAGGCCATCCAACCAAAAGCATGGAACTCATATCCCCTAAGAGAGCTAAGAATACCTGGGGGTGGCAGAAGACATTCCTTCTGGGACAGCCTCTGGCAATGCTCCAAGACAACAGATTTATATATTGGGCTTTGCTGCACTGTGGACACATCACAAGCTCTAGACCTAAAAGCAGCTAGCTGGAAATTCAATGGACACCTAAGGGTTAATCTGCTCTTGTTTGACTGTCAAGCACCTGAGATATGACGACAACACATTGGCACACTGTAATTGCAACATATTATTAAGTACCTTCAGTCCCCAAAGGCTAAGATACTTTTGAAAAAATAATAAAGCTAATGCACATTATAGCCTGTGTCTTGTTATTTAAGAAACCTCTTCCCGGCATCGGACGTCGACAGAACGTGTAAATGCACTTTCTCCAATAACTATGCACAAGGAGCAGTTTGATGGAGTGCCAGAAAGCACAATGACTGTTCTACCTTAGCAATGTACTGAAGATGACATGTTCCCTTTAGAACTAATTGCTTTATTCAAAAAAAGAAAAAAAAAAAAAAAGCCATTTACTAAATCCTAGCCTGGTCTCTCCCCTTGATGAGCAATTTTAGACTGCACATCAGGGCTTTTGTTTGTTGCTAAAAGACAGGGAGAAAAAGCATGTTTTGTTAAGTAATTTTAATTTTCATTTTTAATGGAAAATAATTCAGAAGGGTATTTTTCATTATACTACATGAACATTTGCATTATATATTCTCCTGGGCCTTCCCTTATGTGACTCAAGGCTGACAAGTTCAGTTCTGTCAAACACAACCCTTTGCATCTAATAAATTTCCCTACACCAAGATAGTTATAACTATTGACACAGACCAAGCTATACCTCTGAAAGTCAGAAAATACTTGTTATTATCCTTGTTCTGCATTATCACATGCATAACAGGAAAGCACTTCAAGAACTGCTTCCAAGATTCACTGCATTCTTACTGTCAAACTGCTTCCCATCTTCCTACATTAATAAAAAAATAAATCAGGAATTCCTCTTCTTCTGCCTTCAAGAGAGAAACAGCTGTAATGATTTCATAGACAAATCAATGCCATTTCCAACAGAACTATTTCATTTTTTTACTCCCTGCTTCGAAAAATTAAAATAATTTCACAACAAGCCCTAGGGAACAAGTTCATGAAAATTCACAGAGCAGACATCATGAGGAAAAGTGTTTGGCTATATATTTCAGGAGGCAGGAAATGGGCCTATCTGCTGCTCTGTGAGCAGTGAGAATAATTATGCATGCATTTGCTGCATCCCATAATCATCATCACCACAAAGATGACATTTCATAGCTGAGTTGAGAATGTGTCTTTCCCAAAATTATTTTTTGTTTGGAAGGAGAAATTGTTCTAAATAATGTCTTTGGAGGATAGATACAGGAAAGCATAGAGAGTCAGACACTGTAGAGTCAAAACCCTACCACCAGCTCGGTAAATAATTCTATCATTAATTCCACATCAGCAAAATGGTAACATCTCTGTCTGCAGCAGAGTCACAGGCTACTGGGAATTTCTGTTAGATATTATAAATTGGTGCATTAATGTGAACTGCTCAGACTGTGTTTGCATATGGGAGCTCCTGTGGGCTTTGTAAATCCTTGGTCAGATTTGGAAGGGGACAACAACTCACTCTTCACTGTTTGATCCTGGTGAAAGTGTCCAGGGCCCCACTCATTGCCTGGCTGTAGGATGACAGGCACTAAGAATGGGGAGAAATCACAAAGAGCTGTGTTTCTCAGGTGCACCTCTCCTTCCCTCAGACAACCCAGAAGCAGAGCTCATCTCTTAGGTCAGTGGTGAGGGCTAAGACAGGAGGAAGAAGAACAGCCTGAGGCACAGTGGGCTCCACAGATATTCCTTATCCAGGGGTATTTCCACCCACTGGGTCATGGTTCATACCAAAGCCCTACTCTCAGGGGGATTTCTTGCCCAGCTGCTCTGGCTGAGCTTGATGCTGGATTCCTACAGCAGAGAGGAGCTGTTCCAGAACCAAGCAGGCTCACACACCTACCCATGCCTCCTCTGCACTCTGCTTTTCTCGCTGGTTCCACGTCAGACCATGATAATCAGCCACAGAACCATATCTCCTCACCTTTTCTTACTGTGATGCACTGAACCTAGCCCTGCTCCTTTACTGATTCTCCAGCTTGGGTAAAGTAAAGATCAGGACACAGATGGACCTGTAGCAGTTTCTCCACAAAATAAACTGGATTGACATGAGGGAAGTCATGTCTGCTTCTAATCATAAGACTTCAGGTGAATCATTTCACTTGTGTCCGTTCTTCTGGTAGTCCTGACAAATTGGGAAGGGCCCTTCCCAAAACCTGACATCTTGATGTTTTTCTTCAAAGGACTAGAACTCCAAAAAGTCTTTTAAAAAGCTAATTTCTATTTTCATTGGAGTAGCAAAAAAGTGGGGTCTTTTTTATGACATAGATTTTAAAGAGAAATTAGTACAAATAAACCCTCACCTCTGGAAGAGATGTATTGTCATATTAGGCATGAGGACCTCATTAGTGGGCACTCTGGATCACAACACACTTTTGCCCAGTATTCCAATGTGACTTTGACTTTCTCATCCATACCAGCTTCTTCTCACAGCCAAGAGGTTTATATAGGCTGATCAGCCTGCTAAGCAAGAGCTCAGAGCAAACATTAGTTTGTAAATGGTTCCTTGCAGGTAAGCAGTGTCTAAATCTTAATGTGGGTACAAGTGCCTACAAAAGAGTACCTTTCCATGCAATGAGGGTTCAAGATCTAAATTAACCATAAGCCTGCCTTTGTCTGCCTAGCACACACAGATCAGAAATCCTTGCTTCTCTGCTAGTTAAGTATGTAGCAAGTGCTTGCAAATGCAAAGCATACTCTCCAGGTGTCCTGTGCAGTACAGCACACACTGCAGAGAACTGCTACCAAACTTCAAGCCAGGACAAACTGCTGATGGGACAAAAAAGCAACATTTACCCAACAATATGATGTCACTTGTGCATTCCGGGGGAGGAACAGAAAAATCTTGATTTGTTTTGGCTATAGATGAGGACACAGCTTGAAATTAATTGATTGTGGGTACATTCAAAGTAACAGCTTGAACCACTTCCAGCAAAATCCAATGGCAAAACTCTGGTGCAAACACTGAGCGTGCCAGACTTTCTTCCCCAAAACTTCAGCTCACACTTCACTAGACCTTCCCTGTCACATTGCTGGGGAAGTTCTGATCAGCCATTCAGACCTGAGCTCCCTCAGTGGTCGGGATTGGAAGAGGAAAAATAGGCTGATGGGTAAAAAGATTTCTTTGTTTAAAGATATATATTAGAGAAACAAATTAACTAGAATGAAACTTGAATCAAGATCCTTCAGCCAGGAATCCACTCCACAACTTGTTCTTTCTTTCTACCTGTATGGTCTCTGCTATCATAGCGTCTCAACATTTTGGAACCTCACATTATACCCAGTCTTTGAGGCATGAGGATGTTTGCTCTGAGAGATACATCTCTGCAGAATTAGCCTAAGTGCTCTAACAGTGGTATTTTGCAGGACAATCCTTTTCTCTTGCATGCCCAGTCTTCGTTTTCTGCAACACACTTTTTCCTACTGTTTGCTTTGCTTTTCCCCACTGACACCTTACACTCAGCTCAAAAAGCAAAGCTCAGCCAGTCTGCTTTACTGCCATTTACAATCAATTTAACTTCCTGGCTCTGGGGCACCTTTTGCTGGTCTTGTGACCACTGCCACACAGTTCTGTTTAAAACCAGAATAATATGCTGACGTGGAAATTAAACCATTGTTCTTTTGATGCCATTAAACCAAAGTGCTGACAATTGGAACAATCATTCCAGCAAAATGGCCAGGAGTATCCACGTTTGTCATCCAGATAAAGACTGTTCAATTCATAAAAAGCCAAAAGATGAGTTCCCAAAGTGCCAATGTCACAAAATTGGAATCTGAGTGTGTTTTCTTAGAGCTACTTAATAGAGAGAAGTGTCTTTATTTAGCACCTGTCATCTCAAGTTCCCAAAATGCTCTCTCAAAAATTAAGTTTCCTAATAAGCCTTCCTAGCCAGACATCAGGCTCCAATTTACAAGGGGTAAACTTGTTTAAGGTCACCCAGCATGGGAAAGAAGAGCTGGGAAGCAGCTCCAGGAATCCAGAGGACCACACCCCTCACTAGCCACTAGACCACACAACTGTCCCCATTTCACTTGAGTCATTATTAAGCAGGATAGAAGAACACTGTGGTTTTATTTTATGTCAGTTGAACTCTTGTATTAACATTTTACTGTCCCACTGATGTTTTGCCTAGAACATTCTGTAATCCACAAATTAATATGTGAAGAACATCCAGCACAGTTTGGAGGAATAAAAAAATTATCCAAATGGCAAAGAAGTTTTGATTTCCAGCAGTTTCATAAATCAGATGTGCTGGAGAAATAAGGTTCCCTATTTTATCACACGCAACCTTTTGTAATGCCAGCAAAACTGCTGCCCTTCCCAAAACCAAGCAGAAACCCTATTGTTGCGGCAAACCCCATCTGGTCACATGGAGAACTTAAAACCTCATGGCATTCTGTTTCACATAGACAGAAAGGGAGTTCTGCTCCAGATACATGACAAGAGCCAAAAATAATTTTGCTTTACCTATGCACAGTATCTGAAGTTTTTGTTGCCTGCTCTTATTCACCACTTCATGTTTTTTGTGATCCTGCAGTTTGCTTCTGGGATAAGGGGTTTTCTGTCCTGCTAATTCTGCCCTATTCTCATTTTTGTTAAATCAGTTTGTTAAAGAATTCTTCTGGGTGGAAGCAGATCCTCCCCTTCTAAGCACAGATCTGTGCTGCACACAATGCAGAGGAGTGCAAATCTAAGGCAAACCCCAGTTCCAATTCAGAAAGTCTTTGAGCAAAGTAGCAGGAAACTTGCCCATGCTTGGATTGGGCACAGGCCCTGCTTGTTCAGAGTATAGCTGGGGAGGTCAAGGAAGACCATCACTGCTCCCAAAATCCAATGCTCCAGCCTGAGCTGGAGAGTCAGCATGGTGCTAGGCAGAGCATAAATCCTAATCTGAACTGAATTATTTAAAGTGCCTTCAATGCAAACTGATTAGTAACCATTCCCCTTCTGCCGGATGCCATCGGCACCGCCAGGCGCGGTCCCGCTGGAGCTCTCCCGGTGCTGAAGGCTCCGGGCAGGAGCAGAGCTCGGCCGAGTTACCTGGAGTGAAGCTGCAGGGAACACGCAGTTACAGGGCTGAAATGAGCCTTAGGAAGACCAGCTGACACCGATGGAAGGGGGAGTGCCAGCAGGGAGCATCTGTATTGCTGGCATGCCATAGCTGGAGGAGAGCAAGTGTGCTACATGTCAAGGTTTTGAGAAAACTGCCTCCTTTCTACTTCCGTGGAACCTTTGCTTAGTAAAACAGTGCTTTCCCTCTGCCTCTCCTTGCAAACCTAAGAACAGTATAAAATTCCCCACGATGATAAAAGTTCAAGGGAAACAAAGCCTGGTCCCTTTGGTCATTGGAGATATTACACCGCTTCACCCAAAAGCAGTTCACCTCAGCACCCTTGGCCAGCTTCCAGCTTGGGTTATCAGAGCCTGCACACCTAAATTCAACTCTCAGCAGTAATCAGGGAGGTTGCCCTGCTTCATCCCTCACAAGGAAGCATCATTCTGGGTCACAATTCCAGCCATACTTGAATGTGACTGGATGTCCAGCACTTTGAATGTGCTTCAGGCACATCCAGAATGGAAGAAGTTAAAACACAGATCAGAAGGTCAAGAGGAGGTAGTTTTAGCAAGTGTCTGGTAGGCATGAGCACAACACAGCTGTCATGACCTTACCCAGAGAACAGTGACAGTTTGTGGGTCTCCTCTTTAACTTACCTGGAATGACAAAACTGAACTTTGATGTCCCAGACTGAGGCAGCAACTTCCTTAGCACACACAAAACAGATTTTCTCTGTCAGCATAACTTCTTGATCCTTTATGGACACCTACAGATGGTGGGTGATGTAGAAGTGACTCCCATGAGGCCAGCTCTTATTCCATGCCCTGACAAATGTTATTTTTCCCAGTGTTATCGTGTCTTTAAGGCTACTTCAAAGGTCCGGCAGTGGTTGTACACTCAGTGCTGGGCTGTTGCAAGTTTGGATTCTGTTTGTGTAACTCCAGAAACAGTATTGTTAAGGTTATTGTTACAGTGCAGTAGCCAGTGAGCTATTGCTGGATTTGTACTGCATGGAGTCAAACACCACATTACCAAGTATTTATGTTGCTTTTTACCAAGGAAAGCAAAAATATATGGAAATAAGTTTTAGCACCCTTCGGCCCATAACAGGATAGCTACAGTAGGATCAGGAGAGTGTAACCTAGTGTTATATGGGATTGCATCTGAAATCACTTCTCCAAACAGGAAATCTCATAATAGAAACTATTTTAATAGGACAAGCTCACTGCAGACATCCCCTTTGCACCCATCAAAATATACACTCAGGGAAAAGACAAAATATGACCTGCTCCAGCTCTGGTTATTATGAGGTCTCAGAACATACACAGCTACCCAAATTACTACATATACTACTACTGTGCTTAGAGGCTGTACTGGAGACCTCAGCTACCCTACAATCAGACCTGCCTAATATAATCAAAGATGTTCTGCAAGTGAAAGTTCAGGGGCTACTCCCCACCAGGTGACAAGGTATGACAGAGTGTGGCAGGAGTGACACAGCTAAGCCCTTTCCCCAAAGGCTAACAGCCTGGATGGGGAAGGCAGACAGAGACAGATTGGCAGAACAAGGTAAGGCAGGAGGAACATCTTAAAGCAATGTAGTGTCAGTGATAGTGATGTCACAAGACTCTGGGGACAAGTGATAAAGACCTATAAGGACATGCCCCAGAGGACTCAGCCTCAGGAGAGGATCAGCACTGAGGAGAGCATTGCTGCTGGGTGTTACCGCAATCCATCGAGGTGACACAGAATCTGGCACTGAGGTAAAACCCAGTAAGTGCCAGGGAAACCTGTGCCAATGACTTTGTAAGGACACAACACATTACCTAGATGAGCAATGGCTGCTTTGCTTATGACACTGGCAAAGGGCAGCCAGCAGTGGCAATGCACATTAAAAAAAAGTGCACAAATACTTAAACAATAATGGGATGCAGCCTCTCAGCTCCTCTGCTAATGTCTAGGTGCACAGTCCTTCCAAACAGGCAGCTGGGTGCAAAGGAGGCTCCAGCAGAGGTTATGGATTTCTGCTGGCTAATGACAGAGTTGAAACAGATGAGCTTGAGCTACTGCTTGCAGAACAGCAGTGTCCAAAGGTTTGGCTCAGAAAGAAAATTCACTGCACTACATTCTGCAAATAGTTAGCAATGTTCAAAAGAGCTTAAGATTCAAGTAAATAAGATAAAGACAAGGTCATCATGTTTCATGCCTTGCCTGTGGTCACGTGTCATTGATAGTCTACCCAAAAGCACAGCTAAAATCTCCTGAGCTCCAGCCTAAGATGTAATTCAAACACTTCACCTTCTTTTTAGGCAATACTTCCTTGTCTTGAACAAATCAGGCCACAGAGAAGACACTTCAAACTACAGTACAGCCTTTGCACTGAAAACAAACACAGTTAAAGACACCAGCTATGTTGCTTCATCTACTACCAACCGACAACAAATTTGCTATTTTTTTCCAAGTATCTATTTGCTAATCAAACCTCCAAAAGAGCTGAAAACAATAGCACCTCCTTCTGCACACCAACATGTTCCTTCCCCAAGGGACAAGATCTGTTTCCAACACAGTGATGAAAAGCTGTGTCTGTAAAAGCTCAAAAGTACAATTCTTCCTTCTCTTGTCAGTGGCAGTCAGTAAGGTCACTGCAGCATGATCCTCCACTGAAAGTGTAGAGGCATTCAATTAATCTTTGTTTGCTGAGAACTCAGGGAATTTAAGTCAGGTCAAAGAGTTAAAAGAGATCAGGAGACTCCACACTCCCACTGACACAATACTTCCTGAAGAGCTGACACAGACATAAGTTACTCCACTGACAAAAAACCAGGGTCTTTTTACAATCAACTCCCTAAGTACATGTACAGTTACTTGGAAAGACAGTTAAACATCTGGACAAGCCACCTCTGCTTGCTGCCCCCCCATTATAGCACCAAGTTGTCCTTCTGCAGGAAAAGGCTCCAGCTCTTTCCAGATTTACAGACCATTTGTTCTGTAGTTATCACAAGGTTACCCAGACATGCTTAGCTGCTTCCTCAGGTGAAGACTGGACAGCCATACATTGACTGCTCCAGTCCTGGGGTCATCACCAGCCACAAATGTCTCCTTCTTGTCTGCTGGGTGTGGGATAGATCTCTTGAAGAATTGGCTCACATGTTCTCACACCTCAGAAAGCAACAGATGAAACAAAAGCAATAGGAAGGGAGCAGAAAATAATGCTGATAATAGAGGAAGTCACATAAAGAACTCTAAGCCCACAAAAACAGCCATGTGGGCCCAGACACCCCACAGATACCACACAATTGAACACTGTCCAGGCACACTGAGAGACCAGAGGCCTACAAATTTTGCCTACTCCTCTGCTCCTCAAGGAAGCTCACCACTGTAACCCTTATCCCTCTGTACAAGGGAAAGACCATGGAGCTATGGAGATGAAAAAAACCGGGATAGAACCCAGGCAATCAGTGGCAGGATGAGGATTCCCATAAGAAATGGGAAAACAGTAGGTGCCACTTGGAGAAAGATCCAGAGAAGTCAGGGATTGTGCCCAGACACAGGCAGGTGACAGGAAAGCAGCCCCAGACAGAGAGATCCCAAACCCAGGTGCCCATACATGAATCAAAAAGTTCTCAGGCACTGCTGCACTGCAGGCACTTCAGCTAGTCTGATTATGTGCTCAAGGTCCAAAGCTAGTGGCTCTCCCCTTACTACTAGAAACAACATTTGGGACTAGTGATGAAGATTTTATGGTCTTCAGCACAACAAAGGAGGCAGCACTGGAAGAGCCTAGCCCAGCACACCTGTCAACTACCCCAGGCAGGGCTGGTAATGGTGCACACAGGGATCTGCAGACCCTGCCCAGGTCAAACCTTTGTGCCTAAGAGCTCAGCAGGACAACACCCAGCCCAACTTAAATCAACAAGATGTAGCTAAAAGGATCTTGAGAGCTTTCCATCAGACAAACTTTCATTATTGCTGCTTGGACTGCCTCCATCATTTACTAATGCAGAACAGATTAGAAGGTCTATCTATATATTATGAGATTGTTCCTGCTAGTGCAGGAATTCATTTCAGTATTTAGAATAAATAGCAGCCTCAGAAGCCAAACTTTTCTGATCATCCTACAATTGCATCCTTGTAAACAAGGAGACAGATGTTGCTCTGATCATCAGTAATGAGAAAACAGCTTCTAAATGGCACATTGAACACAAAGCTGTGCTTGTGTCACCCCCACAGCTGCACACGTAGCAGGGGATTCCCAGCATCACTCTACCAGGGAGGGCAAGCCAGGGCATGGAAGAAGAGTAGCAGGAGGGGAATTTTTGCCAGCAGTGTTAAAGCAGAGCAGCCTCCAGGCAGCTCTGTGTTCAGCTAGGATGAGGAAGCAAGGAGTCATGATCACAGTGAATCCTTGCTTTCAATTTCTATTTCCGCTCTCTCCTCAACTGAGCAGGGAAGCTTGGTGAAAGACAAGACTGTCCTATTCCTGGGAACAAAACCAGGAACGCTTTTGGAGAGCTAAGTTGCTCTATGGAGTGACAGCGAGAACTGTTAATCTTCCAAAATAACCATACAGGGCATGTTTATAACACTGATTGCTACAAACAACATCCTCTCCCCTTCTCTTGGTCTAAAAAATTTCTCTGCAGACAGGGAGGATGGAGAAGATGGTAAGCAAATGGTCCTGGGAAAACAGCCCACTGAAAATATTTACAAGGGAAAACATGCATAACTTTGGAGGCAGCTAGTATGGCTGGCAGACCGAGCAGAATGAATTCTTGCCTTCAAGAAGACTGCAGGAGTTTAAAAGACCTTTGTCAGGAGATGTCAGCATCCATAGCATATGAATTCACACACTTTTCCTTTTACAAATACAGAGCACCATGATCACCATCCCTGTATGCCTGCCTGCTCTTCCTCATAGCTGCGTCTCTGGCAACATTAGCCAGGCAGTGCTCCTCCACATGCCAGAGCAGAACCTGGTAGCAAACAAGGACAGCTTTATTCAGAAGAAAAGTGCAAAAATCAAACACCATTTTAGTAAGACACAGCAATAATTCATCTGCTTAAACGATCAACAAAATACTTTCCCATGTCACCTTGGCAATTGCCCGACAGCAGCGTTCCATGGCCGAGAGTGGTCCAATGGGCAAACATCCCTTTGCCACATTACCTCCCTCTCCCATCCACTAAACCCCACTCATGGCTTGGCATCAGTGGGTAGCAGCGACCTAGCACAGTAAGGTCATGTAGGGAACAGCTCTGTAGGGCATCTTGCAAAGAATTTCTTGATTTGTGGTGAGAATTCACCACTGAGCCCAACTACATGCCACAGTGTTGGGAAGGGACACACTGGAATTAACTCTGCTCATTCCTCTGGCATCTCACCCCAAATTTCTGTTCAGGAGCTGTTTCTGCTTCAGCATTTGTTGAAGATTGCCATTAAACACAAGTCTTCAAAGGGAAAGTCATTATTACACAAGAGTGGAGCAAAGGCCTTGCTGCAGGGAATTAATGTCCCACTAAAAAGTAAAAGCCACTTCCCCAGTCTGTAATTCAGCTCCCATCACCCAAACATTTTTAAGTCTGTGTTATAATACAGTGACTCCCAAGGCATCTCTACAAGATCTGTGAGTATCTTATCTGTATTTCCTTATCCCTCAGAGCATCTCTTTTATAGCATTGTATATTAAAAAATTTTTTGGAAGAAGCAGTTTTGTGCTCATCCTTTTTACTGTTTAACAACACATTAGCAGAAATCTCATCACCTCACTATCTTCTTCTGAGTCATCAGACTGAAGGTTACTACATGGCTATGTCATCTTATGAAGGGTCAAAGGCTGAATAGGAGTTTACTCACTGACCTTCATACCACCATTTTTAACACCCTACATTTTGCAAAGTACATCCCAAATGGGAAAATCTCATTCATTATCTGGAAAGCCAACATTTCTCATCTGCATCCTACAGCCAGAGAAGCTGAGTCATCAGCTGCTTAAGTAAATTCCACTTCTCCAGAAGAGAAATCAGCATTTCAATAATCCTCCTCTCAAATCCACTCAAACATGAAGTTGACACAGACTCATGCCTGTTATCTCCAAAGTCCCCAAGAAGGAAAAGCACTTCTTTTACACCAGTCTGTGCAATATCAACATTAAAGATGCCTCTGTCCATGGGTGCTCCCTGAGGTACTAAAGAGATGCAGTATCTTGCACGTGCAAAGGCTACAATTCAAGCATGAGATTGATTTCAAGGCGGGGACCTTAAACCTGTTCAACAAGAAAGCTGCAGTCTCTCAGCCTCCTCAGAGAGGAGGGGCTGCTGTGGGGCAGCTCCCACGTTATTTGTTCTGCTCTAGGCAGACTAAATCCTTAAAGACAAGGAGAAAAGCAGCCTCTCCCACCCCAGGCATAACCAGAGGACTCCTACACATGAGACCCTGCTCTCCAGCTGCAGCATTGTCAGTAGGTGCACACAGGGCCTCAGGATACCCTGGCTTGCTGAAGCACAGGTCCAGACCCTCGTTGCCTTCCACACAAACCAGAATCAGCAGCAAACCTCCTCCTCTCCCCCATTCACAAACCCACTCCATGTGTTTTGGGGGTTTTGGGTGTTTTTCTTTTCATAGCTCACCTCACTTCACACCTGTGTCTTTAGCCTGAGGGCTTGAGACTAAGTTGGCAAAAGTTGAAGTTCAGAAGAGAACATACCTGACAAACAGGCCTTCCTTCTCTCACCAAACAAACCAAGCTTAAGGCAATTCCCACCTTGCAGGCATAACACCCAAAGGACAACACAAATAGAAACAGCTTTGCAAGCAACAGCAAACAGGACTGAAAGGAGTGTGACTTGGCTTTCCTCAGTAGGAGAAGCGTTAACCTCCCCTGAGGTCAGATCCCACACAAACATGGCCCTTGTTATCAAGGAACAGAAAGAGGCATTGAAGAGTCACCAACACCTGACAAAAAGGTCTCATGGCCCAAACCACACACTTGGTTGTGTGTATCCTCTTGTCCCTAGCTCTCTATCCAGTCCCAACATTCCTAAACACCTAAAAGTGCCACCAGCCTCCTGCCAGGCAGCTACCCCTTGGATGTTACAGGTGCTCTTTGTTTCAGGAAATAAGCAGTGAGTTATTTACCATGTTGATTCATTTATTTCTCCCTGATGGTTTTGGAAATAGACTTCATTTGGCTTCCAGCAATTCCCACAAGAAACAAACCATGACACAAAGAAGGATCCTTGTACTTACTACCCAAATTTAGGATTTTGCTCATGAACTGTTGATACCATGACTGTGGGGTGTCACACAGCATTAGTGCCTAGTTACAGAATAATTTGTTACTAGAATTGTATGCTAAGCCATGGCTCAAGTTCTCCCCAAATCCTATAATGGGTAAGTTAACATCAAAGTAAGGCTTCCAGCTGGGAGAAATTTAATAGTACTGTTCTACACAGCACAGCTTGTTAATAATAAGCAGTGGACAGATGAAAAATACCTACCTTGCATATATTGAACTAACAAGGTCACACATTCAGATGTTAATACTGGTATGGCATCATGCTGAGCTAGAAAAACTCCTGAAGCAGCTTCTATCTCTGCATTACCCAGATTTGTAAGAAAGACAGCCAGAAGTTGAAGGACAGTACAGACTGATTAGACACAATCACGATTCTATTGAAGTTGGGAAAAGCTAGGATAAAAACAAGATAGCCAAACCAGGCAAAGAAATCAGATACTCAGGAGTACAGGACCTACAAACCTAGAGAACAGCAGTAAAGGTGCTCAGGTGGGTTCCATAGCTTTGCCTTTCCCAAATGGGAACACAAGAATAAACCTGGTTAGATAAATTTTCTGCGTCATTTTAGAGTTCCTTCAGATCCTTTTACATCTTATTCTCAGCCATATGCAAAAGACAACCCCAACAAGAGCCTAAATTCTGACCTCTGATTGTACATGACTGATCCAGGAGTATTTGGAACATTACAACAATCTTTGTTGACATGTGTATCAAGACTTGCTTAAACATCTTCAGAGTTCAAGGATGTTTAGGCGCACACTCAGAAGTCACAGCAAGCTTACAGGCCTGCTTCTCAGCTCCAGTCTGGAAAGAGAAGAGCATGGTAAGTAGCATTGCTTGGTTAGCCATGACAAAAAAAAAAAAAAAAATCAATCCAGTGTGCTTCAGGGTGGAATATTCTACATCAGAATAATAAGGAACAAAGCAAAACAAACATTCAAGCTGTTCTCTGAAAAGCATTATAAACAAAGGCAGATCAAACCAGACTGCATGTCACTTGGGAAAAATACTCTTGGAGCAGGGCTCTGGGTAAGTTCCTGAAGAGATATCTCCATAGGTAATGCAAAAGAACAGGCATTGCTACCTCCCGGACCAAAGGAGAGTTTGAGACCTACATTAGGCCAACATGCAAGCAAAAGCACATTCTCATTTCACTGCTGCCTCTCATACAGGTGAGTGATGGAAATGACCCCCATACAGATGTCACACACTGCTTTCTAAAAGCAGAAGAGCAGGGAATAAGCTGAGATATCAGCACTTTGTCAGAGTGCCTGAGACTGATTGATGGTCTGTAGTTTGTAATAAACGTTAACTACTAACTTTCAAGCACAGGAATGTATGTGTCTCTATTTTGCTTTTGCATCACTGCTGCTAAATAGTACACACAGCATATCTGAAAGCAGGAGTAGGATTAGATCCTGCACCACTTCAGACCCTCCAGTCAGAAAATCTCAGCACTTCCTGCTCTTCCCAATTGTAGATCTCAAAATAAAAGCAATGCAAGAACACAATAAAACAGCAACAAAATAGGAAACTGAAGCCAGTTCAGATGCCCCAACTGAATGGGACTTCTTGTCTCCAAACTGTACAGGACCCTACATTTCCCAGCACTTTGTCCAATTCACTTGTAAGTATCTCCCAGAGGGAAAAATATTTCATGGTCTAATAAGGACCAGTGTTGGGAAAACCAGCTGACATTTCCCTCTGGGGTTAATGTGGGCTAAACATCACAAGGATTACATTTCAGCTAAGTAAATCTGCTTCCTCTGACAGGATTTCAAAGCACAGGTCTCAGGCCTCAACTCCTTGGGTATCTTGCCTGGTTTATTCTCTGTGATACCTGCAAACATAATCCAAGATCTCCTGAAGTCAATAGAGGAGGTAGCTTAAAACAGATTTTTCTCTGTTATAAATCCTAAGGTTTGCAATGATAAGGGTGGTTAAGTTTCCCATGATTCAAAAAGCTTGAATTATGCATTAGACAGTTATTAGAAAGCATCCCAAGGAAATATTGGTCACTTCTGGTAACTGAGCATGAGGTATGTTATTTTTAACATGTTTGGCTAACCTCACCTTAAAAACCTTTAGTGACAAGAGCCCCATGACATTCCCAAATATTTCAAATTACTGCATCAATGTCTACCACTGGAAAGGTTTCCTAAGCATCCAGCCTGATTCTTCCTTGTTACAATTCAAGTGGATTATTTCCCAACCCATCTCCACTGCTATGGAGAACAGTGTTTTTCTCCCTCTTTGCATGAGTTTTTCTATATTTTTTGAAAACTCTTTTTGTACTTTATTTTAATCACAGTTAAGTCAGCTTTTCCCCCCTCCTTGTTCTGAGGTTATGCTTTTAAGATCTACAATTGTTCTCCCTTGGCATCTCCCCATTGTCCACATCTTCCCTGAAATGTGCTCAGCAAATTGTACACAATGCTCCAGCTGTTTCCCCAGGACTCTGTAGAGTAAAAGAATTACAGATGACTCTCCTGACACTGCATGAGTAACTAGCTCATGGTTCTTCAGAAATTTAAGATTTGTGCATCCTCCTGCTGCTACAGAGCAACTCAAGAGATCCTCTGTTCTTCAAGATATGGAACAAGCTGGAAAAGCTCTTCAGAACTACAAGTAAGGGCTGTTAAAAGAATCCAAATTTAAAATAGGGTTTCATTAGAACTTATCATTACCCTTAGTTTAAAGGGGGAAAAAAACTACAAACCCCAAATCCTCTGCAGACTTTCATTAACTTATCTGTACTGTCAGTGCCAGATCTGTTTTGAAGTACACAAGTCTGACAATACCCTTGGAAGAGAATAAGAAACAATCTATTCTCTGGAGGCATTATTATGAATAGAATGTGTTCCTGGCCTGTTTCCTCTGGGCCTATTTTATGAATCAGTCCCCATTAAAAAAAAATATTAAAAAATCAGTCTAACCATAAGGTCACCATGAACTCAGCTTTTTATTTGAGCAGGACAGTAACTAACCTAAAAGCTCTGAGCTGCTACTGTGCTTGTGCCTGAAATGAAATTATGCTACTGAAACAGAATTAAGCTGCTTTCCATGCCCCAGAGTCAGCACCACGGGTGTCTAGTTTGTGCTGGGGATGTTGACAGAGGAGCCACCTCTCAGGAGGGAGAGCACCTAACCCAGAGTGATCACAGAGAATAGGCAGCTTTTTGATCTTTCCATTCCAGGCTGGAAGTATTAGCCCCTGAGCATCCCCAGCACTGACAGGGTACCACACAGGACCTGCATCACTTCTGCAGCACAAAGCAATGATTCAGTTACTGACGCCATGACAAACACACAAAACATTGTAGATCTCAAACATTGCTGTGCAGTTCACAACAGGGAAAGTCAAAACAGGTAAACAAACAATCCAACGTGGGTTAAAATACAGAGGCTGGGACATAAGAAAAAACTAAAAGAAAGATGATTATTTGGAAGTCCCCCAAAGTATCCATTTCCACTGCTTTGGTCCTGCAAGCATGTGAAGACAAGCTGTTCTCTCCCAGGTTGTCATGTTCTCCCTTTATAGGCTTCACTGGCCTTTGAGGAGGCTCATAATAGATTTTTGAAGAGGAAAGGCTTGTACTGGACTATTATTAGTCAATGGAAGGAAAGGATAAGGGGAAATGAACTTATTTTTTGAATTCAGTGCCCAGAATTATGATCTAGATTAATCTAATTGTATTTGGATCCAGAGAATTAGTTCCATCCATTGTAACAAATGGAACTAATTGCAAAATTTGGATGTGGGTCAGTATTTAGAATCCAAGCCAAAGGTTGACAGTAGGCTTTGTTACAACTCCTAGTATTTAAAGAGTAAGGGAAAAAAGAAATAAGAGAAGAGACGCTATTTGGCACAAATTTGGCTCTGAAATGCTGAAGCTCTGGTTATCAGGATAACTGCTGGTCACCACAAACAAAATGAGGAAAAAAAAGTGTCACCAGCCAATCTTCTAAACATGATTAATAATGGAATGTACTAGGAAGAACATTAAAACACAATTCTTGGTCTGGGTGAACATCTTTCAGTATTCTGATTGTATTTATTGCCTTACAAATAATTGGGGAGAGCCTAGAGAAGACCTAAACACCTTCAGGCAAGTAAATCAACACCAGCAATGCTTTGATGCCATTTAATCTACTGCTGCTTCCCAAAGGCTCTCTCCACCCCACTCACTACGTCAAAAACCATTATTTTCATCTCCCAGTCTCACAGGGGCTGGAACAGCCACATAATTGTGCTGTGCTTCCAAATACTGCAAGTTGTAAAGTTGGGTTATTCTACTTCCAAAAATACACACTCAGGTTCTGGAGACTCCAGGTGAGCTAACACAGTTCAACAAAGCCCATTTTATGCTTCTGTTTCAAACTGTTTTCCAAGCTCACACCTCGTGGGTAGGAGAAGCAACAGTGGCCTGTGTTGGTGAGCACCATGTGCTGACTCAGTTTCCGCTCATAACCCAGGCTGGTGACTGCAGGACAGGCTGTGCCTTTGTGAGGGGAGGCACAGAGCTGCCACATGCTTCATGCATGGCAGCAGGAGCCAGGAACACCAGCATGGGGACAGGGATGGGCAGCCACCCCCCACCACTTCTTGTGGCCCCTTTTCTTAAGCAAGGCCTATCCCCCTCACCAAGCAGCCCTACAGAGGCACCAAGAGGGCTTGTTGATGTCTGCAAAGTATTTAAAGATCCTTGGAACCAAAATCTGTTAGAAGCACAGACTAATGTTGGAATTTTGAGTCAGCCAGTTCAAACAGTAAACAGGACATTAACTTCTGACAGGGAAGGGGTAATTGGCCCTTGGCACTGCTGAGATTCTCACTCTGAACAGAAGAGCTCTCTGCATACCACGGTTCAGCTCAAACACCAGATGCAGGCTGTCTACAGCAACAACTGGCTGCAGATCTCTGGTCTCTGCATATTAGCTAGTGCCATCCTCCTGAACCAGCTCTTTCTAGGCAGAACTATTTTAAACTGACCTTAAAATCTCTTCTACAGAGCCAGCAGCAGTGCAAATCCTTGGTTAGACTGGAGACTGCTTGCTTCCACCACTCAACAACATTTCCAAGCACTTGTAGAAGTAAATTGGCTGAAGAACTGGAAAAGATGAAGATTTCAAGAAACATGGAGACACAGGACTTTAGCACTGGTTCCTGTGCAGCTCAGGCAGTAGATGTTGACAACACTAGGAGACTGCCAAGCTCTGTTCCACCAACCCTATTTGATACAGGGAAAAAGTGGGGAAAAAACCCACAAGAATATTTCAGCTTGTTAAATGTGACAGCTTCATCCCCCAAACACTGGGTACAAGGGAAGGTTTGCCTCAAGTGGCTGAAGAGGCATTTACAGCCAGAGGATGGGAGCTCTAAGCAGGATTTAAATGCCAGCCCTACACAGAAAACTTCTGGTTTCTCTGAACAGGGCTACAGAAAAAAAACCCAAAAAACCCAAGTCTTCCATGTTCTAAAAGAACATTAACTTCTAAGCTTTGACAGTTTGAGCCTCTTAATTCAGGATCACTTCCTCCCAGCGGGCTCCCACCCCAGTTCTGAGGTTTGGGGTCGAGATCTAGGGAAGAAGTAAGTTGTCCTTGCTGCATGTGTTTTGGAGGACTGGAAGCCCTGCAACATGCATTGACTCAGGACAAATCTAGAGTGAATTTGTCTTGAGTGACAACAGCGATGCCATAACAGGCTGCTGAGTCAAAATCCCTGTATCTACAGGACTACAGCAAAAAGATTAACACTCCAAGCTCTCTCAGCTGGCACTGCTCTGAAATGTTTTTGTCTTTTGAATTTGATGCTCACCCTTGGTTTTGGTTGTTTTAATTTTGGGTTTTTTTTTAATGGGTTGAAATTCTAAATTAGGAATGTAGCAGAGATCATTATCCACACCAAATTGTAATCAGTATTCCAAGGGGGGCTTACAGGGATAAGCTACATCTCCAGACCTGATTTTCTCCCTTTCTCTAGGGTGGAATCCTGCCTCAGAGATAAGGTCAGGCTTGAGTCCATCTTCCAAAAATGTCTATTCCAGGCCCAGTGAGTAATGCTGGGTGAGAATCAAGAGAGCCAGCAGACTTAAAATCCTCTCCTTCCTTCAAAACACGATGGACGTAAACAAGGGGACTCTAATCTAAAAAGAGAGAAAAATTTATTTTAAATTAAAAAAACTATTTGCAACCAAAGGTTTTTTTGGTCTGCTGAGAGTGATTTTCCATGCCTGTCCCATGCTTTCATTGAGTGCTAGTTGGACTGAACCGTGGGGCGTGGGGAAGAAAACCATGATGAAGAAAACCAAAACCCACCATTGCTTGTAAGAGCAAGGAAAGCTGTTCCAGAGGGGACACCTGTGCCGGGAGAGGGCGCCTGGTCCAGCGGAGCCGGAGCCCCCCAGCCCCGGGAGCGCCTGCACCTGCGGCGCTCGGCTCCTGCGCTGCCATCGATGCCTCCATCCATCCCTGTTTATCCCGCACAGCTGGGCATCCATCAGCCCCGATCCCACGGGGGGGTTCGCTCCGCTCGCCTGGCTCCACGTTAGCGCTGGCTGCCTTACATGACACCATGACCTACTTTATTTTTTTTATTTTCCTCCCGGAGAATAGAAAAGCACTGCTTCAGTGTGGCTTGCAAGGAGGAAAGGCAAAATTAAGGAGCGCTGGCAGAACAAACCAAGGCCCTTTTCAAAAATTCGTGGCTGTTTGTGAGAGGTTAGGCAAGCAGAGGCGAGGCCAGCCCAGGCACTCCAGACTGCACAGCTGAAAACAGGGCTATAACAGGAAGAATAAGAGAAGAGTGTTGTGTTTTGGGTCTGAAACACGGCGCCTGTAATACCTTTACCAAAAATCGGAGCCCACCTGGCTCCCACAGAGCTCAGATCAGCTGGTTTGGAGGCAAGGGCAAGAAACACCATCACAGGCAGCAGCAGCAGGGACTCAGGGGAGCAACTGAGGGAAGACTGGCTCAGGAAACACAGGCTCATTTTTGTCCTCCCCTACAGACACCATCTAAGGAAAATGCTTAGACCCAGAGCCTCCAGAATAATCAATTACATGCCTATATACCAGAAAAGTCAATCAGCTTAACCATAACCCTGAGGAAATCCTGCTATCTCCACCACTTTCCAGTGCAAATTACAAATCTACATTCCTTTGAGGATGTGGATTTTAGTCTCCATATGTCTCACTTCCCTGGTGTTTGAGAAGAGATAAAATTTCCCTAATTCTTCAAGGTATTCTATGCAGCAGACTGTCAGGCATGCCTAATAATTCAGTGAAAGGGTACCTAAAAGAATAATCTGAAAATATCTACTCCTAAAATAGCTAGAATTCAGTGTGTTCTGTGAGGCCAGATACTACTTCAAGAATTTTTTGTATTCTTTCATCCATCCCAACTTCCTTAATTCTTGAACTTTCAAAAGCTTGTCTAGCATGATTTTAAGGGTACATTGCTCTGGTTTACCATGGCTTTCTTGAAACACAAGGATGGTTGTCCTTGGCAGGCAAGCTCAGAGCACAAATGCAGCAGGGCAAGCAGTATTAGTCTGCACTCTAACAAGACTGGAGAGTCAAGACAAGCTATTTCCAGACTTGTATTTGCATTCTTCATTGCTGGAGAGCTTGCAGGACAAACAGAATGGATTACCATGCTTGCAGGTCAGGCCCAAAAGGGTCCCCAGTATTTTTGCTCTTTTCCTTTCAGGACCTGGTTTGCAATGGGGCCAATGCAGACATGGTTTGGCAAGAACAGCACAAACCCTGGCAGTACTCATGTGCCTTGGGAGGATGCTCACTGGGAATCACTGGCAGAATTTTAACCTTGAACTGGGCAGGGAATGGCTCCAGCAGCTACAGGCATTTATGTATTCAATCTCAGAGCTTTAATCATTACAGTGCCTGCTGCTGGGGAAGAGCTAAAGAGCTCTAAGGTACAGCACTAAGCTTTGAGAGTTTCTTACTATCAAGTTTAGGACCTGACCCAACTGGACATCTGCTGGAAGTTACTGCCACTGTACTCACCAGCCACTGATGCATAAGGCTACATTGCTGCTGTTCAGGGAAAAGGATCTTGTTCCAGTCACCTCTGAATAACCCCTTGGGGTTTATTCTTGCTGAGCATGTCCAGCATGTCATACTTCTCCAAAATACAGACCCCATTCACCCCAGTGTCCCAGATACACCACGGACCCCGTGCTGTGTCCAGCTGCACTGGCCCACAGGGCTGGAGCAGGAGATGCTGCACTTGGGAATGTTCTAAGTACCAAGCCCTGCTGGAGAGTCAGCTGCAGACTGCAGCCTCTCTCCTGTCACATACCATCCGTGTCTCCTTCACATGACCCAGAATGGCTCATACGTTAGGAGGGGAAATAAAGAAAAAAAAAAAAATCAAAAATAGTGCTGACAAACTGATCTTCACTACAGAATGCATTTGTGAATAGAAAACAGGCTCCAGGGCTCATAACCTAAATGCAGATACCAGCAGTTCCTAAA
>VYXF01002802.1:508575-523472 GCA_013397295.1 Polioptila caerulea | reverse complement strand
AAAAAAAAAAATCTTCAAAAATAACCCCACACCTGAAAACTGCTCCTCAGTGCAGGAGACACTGTTCCCTTCTGAGCATCTTCTTTTTCCAGAGCCCTTCTGGAAGCCAGCTGCCCTGCATAATCCCTACTTAGGGACTACACACAGCAGCCCACTACAAGCTGCTCTCAGTTTTCCACTGCAATTAGCATAGGTGGTGTTTATCTTATTTTAGAGTGACCTGGCTCCTCTGGGGAAAGCCCTTGTCTCCAGTTCACTCAAAGACACAGCAGCTGCTTCTCTGCTTTCAGCATGAAGTGTCCTTGCAAATGGCTGGGATGGATAAGTAGAAGGCAAATAAGAGTCACTACTACCTAGGCACAGAATGTGCACAGGCTCACAGCTAAACACCTGCAATCCTGCCCCAGACAAGTTCCAGTGGCCTTCTCAAGGCTGCTTCCCAAAAGCCACAGATTCCCCGGGTTGCCCAAAACTTGCAGACAGAAGAATAAAACAATCCCCACTCAGCTGATCCACATGTAAAGAATAAACACAAGAGGCAATTGGCAGCATCAAGGCACCCTGCACTCTCTCTTGGCTCAAATACATGCTTTTGGGCCCTACAGATGTGCAGCTGGCATGCCCCAGCGGTTACTTCCCTCCTCAGACATGTCAGCATGCCTAGAGCATACCAACACAGCCATCTGCATTCAGACAAACAGGGGCTTTTGAAGCAGATCTCCAGCTCATCCCCACTTGCTGCACTTTGGTTCACTTCACAAGGTGACCTTGGAGGGTGCAAGGGGAACTCCTTTCAGATGAAGCCAGACAGAGATAAATGCCAGAGCATACCAAACACACTCCAGACAGCCACATCCAACCCTAAGAACTGGAGAGTAGAGCTAATCCAGAGGAAAACACCCCCAGAAAATGCCAACAGCACTGACCTTGTGTTCTCAGTGCCATCCAATTTACCCTGCAGAGCCACTCCCAGTGCTCAGTGACACAGAATCCCAGAACACTCCGAGCTGGAAGGAACCCACCTTCAGAGCACTCCAGTTACACTTTGATCCCATCCATCTGATTGCTTTCACCTGCTTCTCTTGCCTGGTGCTTCCATGATCAGTCCTCAGAGACAATCCCTCAGCCTTTATTGCTTGCAATTGCAACAGCTATCCAAACAGGGCCTTCGTTCTCTCTGCCCAAGATGTCTGAATAAAACAAAATTAATTCATTGCAGTTTTTACTGCTTCCAAATTTGCTTTCTACAGATGTTTCCCCCATTTCACCAGGAACCATTATACTTCAGTTTCAGCTGCAGAAACCATTAACCCATTATGAATGGGAAATATTGACCTATTTTGAAAAGCTGGTTCTAGTTCCTCTACCACAATAAACAATAGCAGCATAGCTGCCTGGCACTAGCCACCTTCCGAGAGGCTATTCATATTCTGGTGTTTGTGCATGGTTTACGGCAGGGATTCTGCATTGTTTATTTTCTGTTTCTCTGCAGACAGTGGCATTGTTAAACAGCATGTGTCCGAGAAAATCCACCCTCTCCATGGGACCTCCTCCCAGCTATTACAGCACTTCCCAGAAACCTACTGAGCTCTGGAATAAACAAGTCTCAATGGGGGGACTGAGCCCACACCCAAGAACTAGAGTGCCATGAAGCCTCCATAGCAATGAAAGTAACTTGGCTTTGCACGAAACCTTCCTTTTGCCTAATGAAAACCCTGTGCTGTCACCCTTCCTAATGATGCTCTCTTGTCCCTTACAGGCAGAAGACACAATAATGGACTTTTCTCTGACTTATTCCAGCTATGATACAGGCCACAAGAGATGTTTTCCTTCTGACCCATGAGCTTGGGCACCCAAAGCATTGCACCTTGGACAGAAAGAGCAGAGATCAATCTTTGGTACAGATGAGCTGGGAAGGGGGATGAGGAAGTGGGGAATTCCTCTCAGCACTGAGAAGCCTTCCTCATAATCAGTTTGTTTTTCCTCACTCATGCAAAGTTAGAACAAATGCCAGATCTGGGGTCAGGAAGGAAACTCCTCCAAGGCCAATTGCAGAGACCACTATGTAAATAACTCTTGTCTTTTTTTTCACCCCCTGCAGTCTGGGGCTTGATACATCCTCAGCATCATCTAACCATTCTGTCCTGGCAAACACCCTCCTAGCAGCGCTGGAAAGCCTCTGTTGGCATTTTGCCCTGCATACATTCACTCATCTCTTATAGGATACAGAGAGATGCTCTGCAACATGTTATATTAGCAAAGGCCAGGAAGGCCCTGCTGGTCTAAACATCTCATATGCAGTAAATTAGGATTGTGGCAACTTTGGTTCATTGATTCAGACAGCACATTTCATACTCACATTCCTAGGGTTTTGGTTTTTTTTTCTGGCTGGCAACAGATGTCCAACATTTTTGCTGCACAAGGGAATCAGTGAGCAGTGAAGACATGGGCTCATTGTAGGATCTGTAGCTGGCAGCCCACCTCTTCTCTGGGCCAGAGCAGGCCTAGACTGACAAGCAGTATCAGCAATTGTTCTCCATATGGCATGAGAGGGAATGCTCCCAAACAAGAAGAGAAACACTCTGTCCTGCATTTCAAAGATTTTGCCATCTGACCTCACATTTGCTCTTTTTTTGTATTGGCTTTGAAAAGCATTTACCCATCTATCTGGGTCTTTCAACAGTACCATGTTTACAAGACATGCACATTTCACTGTTCTTCATAATTTATTCCCACTGCAGTCAAGCTCACACACAGTCAAAGCAGAAGCTCTTCAGAAGCACTAAACCCAGTACTAGGTTGCATAAAAGTGATAGTTCCCATATGTCCTTATAAACACCATGCCAAACTGTATTGTGCTGTATTTACATTGTGTTAACATCTACCAAATTACCAAGCCAGCAGGAGAACATACACTCATCCACATTTCTAAACAAGGCTTATAGTCTGGGTGAGCATTTAGTTTTTGGTTTGGTTTTTTTTTTTTTTTAAAGCAACATCTATAGAAACAAAAAAGAAAATTTTAGCATAAACTTGGCCTGCAGTTTCATGTTACTTGCCAGAACTAAAACATCTGCATCCTGTGGTATCAGTCCACTTGGGGACTTTGTTAATTCATAGGCAGCTAGAGTTTTGGATGGTATTACCCCTGGGAGAGCTTCCTGTCCTCCTGACATTTCATATGGTTCAAAGGAAAAGAATTTAAGCTACCATGACTAAATTATCTCTCTTTTACATTTCAGTTTATTTTCAAGTGTACAGTTCTACAAAACAGGGAATCAGGTCCATTAATACAAACTGAGGATCTGAAATTACACTCTGGAAATTTCCTTCCTATCCAGGCATATTTCCTGGCTAGCAGCCTTCTGATTTTCCTGGACCTGGGCTTTCTTTATAGCTACTAGCAAATGAATCTCAATGCTTGTAATAAGAGACCCTCACCATAGTTATTTAGGTGAGGACCAAGATCACTCCCTAGGGAGACACAAAGTCAGAAGTGCCAAACAGATTCGAGCAATGGTCTGTTAAGCCTGTCCCTCCTGAACAGCAGCAAAAGAGAAACAAATTAAGCTCTAGACCTCCTGCCCAGGCTCATGAAATCCTTTTCTGATCTGGCTAACTAGGCAGTAGATTGTATTTGTATGCAAAAGACAGGGACCTTTCCTTGTAATCTATATGGTTACAGGCAATACCTCTCATTACTTACAGTTGTACACAGTAATCAGTGAGATTAATTCTAAAACCTCTGTGAGAAATCCAAACCACCTGACCCAGATTTGAAGCAGAGGCTGAAGTCAGGATACAGTAAAAGTTACCTTCCCTTTAGAGGTAGGTTCTGGGTTATGACTGCTCTGCAGCTTCAGGGGAATTACAGTTGCCTTTCTGGTATAAAGAGATGTGGTTCAGCAGGATTTAGGTCACAAAGTGCATCAGTGCCCAGACCAGTCAGAGCTGAACACTGGAGACCACAATGAGGAACAAACCTGAGCCAGACCAGAGCTGGGGATGTGCAAAGTGGGTCATACTAGACTCTGTTGTACAGACAAGCTGCATGACCTCAGAGCACTGGTGTAACAAGAGGGTTCCCCACTGAACCACTCAGACAAGCTTTCATCATAGACTATTTTTCTTGCTGTTTCCTCATAAGTCACACTCTTCAGCTTCCCTTATACAGGTCAAAGGACAGTGGCAGCTTTCAGTCTGCTCACTTAGGGCTGATCTAAACAAACATGGAGGAAAGATAAAACATCTTCTGAAGAGTTACTCAGCTGTCTATTAAACCTGAAACATCAGTGTGGAGGAGTGGTAACAGGCCTCAATTCTTCATGCACTCACACTATGTACCATTGCAGATGTATCAAGCTACAGATTCAATTAATTTGTCATAGTCAAAATACCAGTTTATAGCCATTATATTGATGGCAGAAGGCAAAGCACAAGAATTTTTGGAATTCATCCTACATGCCTTTTCATAACTTAGTTTATTCTTCATGTTTGAGATGTTTGTCGGATCTAGAACAAAAGGAACACAGATCACTACTTCAAGCCAACAAAACTAATGGAGATGATTTTCAGATACTTCTGTTTGAAAGTACACATGCATTTGGTAGACAATGCAAGTGAAAAGCTTTGTAGTCAGCAGCTTGGGCATAAAACCCAAGGGATTTCCTGGGTGGTCACATCCAATTCTCCAGGCTGCCATATTTTAGACAGCATTTTGGATCATCTCTACAAGCAAGTTCATGCTCAGGTCTTGGATTTCAACCAGGATTTTGTCCTACTTTTCTATCTGTGATGGTGGTGATGTTGCTGCTCTCTTACTTTGGTCTTCTAGCTGCATACTCTGACTGTTCAGGGTGAGCAGAGGCAAGGTATGATTCAAGAAATGATCTCATGCTTGAAGGAGGCTTTAAGCCTGTCCATCAATATTTTTAAAAAAGGTCACTCATTTTTTCAGGAAACCTAGTAGTCTGCATCAAAACTTGTGGTTCTATTGTGCTGCTTCAGGCTTGAATTGAAAAAAACATACAGTAAAATGCCCTTCATTTAATCCACACCTTTCCTCTCCCTTGTTTCTTTAAGGGACCCAGAATCTGATAAAAAAGGATGGCCACAGGCACGGGTAGGTCACATAGATACTGACAGCCTCTACCATGCAGGATGGACCAGCTGTGTTTCTAAGAACAAATTCAGCCACTTTGGAAGGGAGGAAACAAGCACAAGAATTTGCCTGTGGTCCACAACTTATTTATAGCCACAACTGCAGTTAGAGTTCAGGTCTTGCTGGCCACTAGGAAAGCACAGTCTGAACTTCAGCCATCTGTTTGAAGGTTAGGCAGCCTCCATCTCTGCCAACTTCTAAACTTTAATGAAAATAGAACTGTTCTCTTTTTTATTCCATTAAAACTCCTCCCAAGCTTAGATTTAAAGTCTAACAGTAACATTTCAAAAATACCACAGTGATTTGGGACCATAAGTCACAGTAATTTCATGCAGACACTGTGGTGAAGACTGACCACTGACCAACTCCTACTATGGAAAAATTCTGGCCACCATCATTCCAAAAGATGGCAACGAAAGGGCTCATCTCCAGAGAAACAGTGCAGCCTTTGAAAAACATTTTAGTAATACTTTGTCATACACAGCATCAGTGCTGGAGTTGCTAGAACTCATTCCTCTGGGACAAATTCTTTTCCTCAAAATGATATTTAAACTATATAGTCATTGTTTTTGAGCACAGTTCAAGACATTCCTTTTCCCTTAGCATATATGCCTGTTTGACCTAAACCTAGGAGTTGTGAGAACTTTGAAGGATTTTTGGTAAGTGAGCCATACTGTATGTGAAAAAATGTAATAAATTACTCCTGGAGTCGGGGAATGCCCACTACCTAAACTTCACATTTCAGTTTTGGTAACAAAACATCTAAGAAAATCCAAATTTAGCCTGGCATGTACCTGTATTTTTTGTTATCAACTTATTTCTTAATATCTGAGCAGTCCAGTTCTCTTAACATTTGCCCTGAAGGGGCCCTTCCTATATCATCTTAAAAAAAGAAAAAAAGGGAAAAAAAACCCCAAAAAAACAAACACTGTCTTCCCAGAGCATTGGAGGGATCTTTCAGCTGAAAGGGCCAACTGATGGGTTGTAAAATTTTGATGTTTAATTTCAGTGTAGAAGAGAGACTTTGTCCCTCCACCTTCCACAAAAGCTTCAGGAAAATGCTTCAAGACCAGTATTTGCTGCTAGTAAGAGGCTCATTGCACATAACCTCCCAGGGGAAGTCTCACAAGAGGAAAAGCTCTCCAAGACAAAGATCTCTCCCAACTAGCTGGAAAACAACATGCCTTCATTAATTTACTCAAGATACTGGGACTTTTGCAGAGCTGTGCTACAGATTTGTGCAACACTCCATATTGCAGACCTCTGGGTTCTAAGGAAAATATGAAAAAAGGGGTAAGAGGGAGAAGAAGCCTACAATGGAGAATTCTGATTTCTGGTCTTGCATCTTGCCCTTATTAGGGCAGCTCAGGACTGCCCAGTATTGCAGCCCTGTTGTACCCAGGAGTAAGTGAGCACCCAGCTGCTTTATTTTCATGCACAAATCCCCCTTTCTGAGAGGTGCTCTTGTTACTCCCTCACTGTCCACCACTGGCAGCATTTGTCAGCCTCCAGCACACAGAGGTTGTCCTTGCCCAAATCAGCTCCTCGTCCTGACGACAGAGAACACAAGGTGCTCACACACCTGAACAGCCAAGAAAAGAGCCCAGGAGCTCTTTGTTGGTGATCAAAGCCCTTATCACCCCCACATGCTTGCTATCAACAACTGACAGCATGTGATCACATCCAGGGCTGAAAACAGACTTGCACCTGAACACATTTGCCTATCACAAGAGGGTTGACTTTTCCTCCTTAGCACTAGTCTAACCTCGACCACTACTGAACAAACTCCATCTCCAAGGACCACAGGAAAAGAAAGTGCTGCTAACACACTGTTTGATCAGCAAAGAAAAGGACTTAGTACCTCTGGGATGATTGGAAAAAAAATGTGGAATGTAAAAATGAATGGTAAGGCCTGGCAAGGACTCCATACCAGCTGAGCAGCCCTACCAACTGGGAGCCATGAGTGCATCAGATCAGAGACTCTCAGACATGCCCTCAACAGCACAAAGTGTTCCAAAGCAAAGGGTAAGGTGGGGGCAAGGCTGCATTTACTTACTGGCAGCACCCAGACATGTGCAGACAGAGGGGGCCAGGAAACCAAGGCAGTGGAGAGGCCACCAGTCATGGCTTAGCAGGCAGGTAGGGAGCTCTCCCAGCACATCACCCACCTCCATCAGGGCCCCAGCACAGCCAGGTTTGCTGCCAGGAGCCAGCAGTGACCATCAGTAAACTACCACAAAGCTGCTCTACTCAACCTACACCAAACCACAGTCCTTCCCCAGAGCCAGGAACACTGCAGCTTCACTTCCCTACTCACCACCTTGAAAAATAAGTAGGAAAACATGCTATCATCACTTTCTGCTCTGTTGCTGCATTGGACTTTACTATTGCCTGTTTCCTGCTCCTCACCATCATCCTAGAAACAGCAAACACTGAACAGACAGAGCCAGTACCAGGATAAGAGATGGCTTAACACAGCCATGGGCCCCCTTGAAAGATAAAGGGCAACCCCCAGGAGGATAAGCTACAAGTATTTTAACTTCCACAGGCACAAAGATCACACTAGAAAATACTCTGAAAGCAAGAAAAAATTCCCCACCTTTTTATGCCATTTAAAAACTGTAAATTTAAAAACTGCAAATACTTCCAAGACAGGGAAAGGTGAGTAGAGGGTCAGTCAAACACCAAAAACCCTGAGTAACTTTAACAACACATATATATTTTGGCACATAAATTACCTCTCCAGACAGCTTCTGCAAGGCCTAAGCAGCTTAGCAAGCTTGTGAAAACCGAGAAAATTTGAAGTGGCTGTGAACTATGATGCTGTGAATCAGGTCAACCTTTTCTAGCATGGCTACTGCTGTAATCCTGGACTACGGCTTTTCCTGCAGCCCACCACTGAAACCTTCCATCAGGCTGCTTGTTTACCTGCAAAGAAAGATGGCTTTGGGTTCAGATATTAGTTTAGACTTCACACAGGCTACCATGCCAAACCCACCACTTGTTTCCTGTTGTCATCCCACACCTTCACTTGCACAGGCAGGCTGTAAATACATTAGCAACCTACACCATTCTTGCTCAGTTATGACAAGTGCCATGAAAAAAAACCCAGAATATATGAATGCATCAGTCTGCAAATCTCTCCCTTCCTCCCCATTCTGCTCTAGGCTTGTGTTTTTGGGGTTTTCCACCTCACCCCTCCCCCCTTTCCTGGGAAATGTGATGAAGGAGGGTGGAGTGGCTCGGGCTATGTACAAATATTCAGACAGTCTCTTAGCAATAAATGGATCTCAGTCAGTTCTATTATCCGTCTGGCTGTGGCTCCTATTATCTGCTGTGAATTGTAGCAGCGATCTCTGGAACAGCATTCAGGCACCATCATTACTTGCACACCCTCCAAAGACTGCTCTGTAACAAGGCATGCTGGATAATACTTGCCATTAGAAGAGGGAACATAAAGGCTTCAAGCTATGACTAACACAGTAAAAGGCTCTGCATGGGGCTTTTACATTCATTGACCAGGGTTTGTTATTAAAGAAAATTCTAGGTTCAAAACCTAGACCTGCATTTTATACAGCACATCAGCTGACTTACACAAAAAAGTGATTTCATCCTCTTCTTGCTCACTTCCCCACTCCCCTCAGCTAAATCCTCATGGAAGGCTGCTGCTGGAGAGTGGGGAAGGCACAGCACAGGTCTGCCTGGAGCTCACAGTCCCCAGATGGAGACCATAAGCCTAAAGCAGTGAATTTGCCCAGCCCAGAGTGCCTGAGAGCCTGCAAGGCACCACAAATGCGAGCACCACAGGGAGCATACAGCAATTCAGAGCTGAAAGCCTGCAAAGTAGCACTCACATGGCTCCTTGTTAGGAACAGGAGTTTTGGGATCCAAACCCACATCTTACTTCCTCATGTTTTTCACAAGCCCTCCCATTTGTTTGAGGCCCATCTGAAAAGCCTGGATTGAAATCCAATATCCTCCCCTGGGATAGGATGAGGGTTTTAAAAGAAAAACCTCATAGGTCTCCCTCCCATAGCCAGCAAGGCAAGGCCACAAACATGAGCTCCACCAAAACTCATTTTCTTATGGGTTTCTACCTGGCAATGGACTGGTTTCAGCTTCCTGGGCACAAAATCTCTGGACAGAGGCTTTCTTGAAACTGGGATATTTTAGAAACCTCCCCTCCTGCACAGCTTCCCTAATTCTTGTCTCACTTGGACACCTATTTCACATCAGGGCTTAATATCTTACTATTACCCATCATTCAGCACAGCTGAAAAATTAGTCATCAGCCTAAAAAGTTATTAAGAAACACTTGATACTATGATTGCTTTCCTGTGGAATGAAGCAAAGGGAAGAGGTAGGGGAGGGAAGGTGAGTCAAACCTTGCCCTTACAGTCAGGAAAGCTTTCCCAGCACAGGAACAAATCTCCTGGGGAACCTCAGCCCACAGGAGAGCACCCAAGATCCCACCTTGGCACAACCCCTCCACCATTGATAGCCCAGAGGCAGCTGGCAGAGGCTGCCTTAAGTAGAGCTGCTGCTCCCCAGCAGCACCACCCATGGCTAATGTGCTCCAGATGAAAGTCATTCCTCAGCCAAAATTGCTCCCAGGCCTCAGCTGGGAAACACAGCCCTTCTCCCTGCTCTCCCCTTGGGCACTTGGGTCCAGGGGTGGCCACTCTCTCATCCGTGCACAGAGCAGCTTGGGGACAGGGGCAGCAGCTGGCTCTGGAGCACTGTACTGTGGGCTGTGAAGCCCAGGGAAAGATACAGGAGATGAGGGAAGGGGCACAAGATGAGCTCCACAGGGTCCACTCATGTCAGGGACTTACAGCTGCTCCCACCAGCAACATCTCCTATCGTATCTGTGCATACCCCCAGTCATTGCTTAGGCAGAGTGGTCCAGTGCTCTTTTCCTGCATCCTTGGATGGCTTCTGGCCACCCCAAACGGCTGTCACAGGCCACCCTCTGCTCCTTCCACCACTCCTACCCCATGTCCCGGGAGCTCCTCCAGCTCTGCAGATGGTGTGATGTGCAAGCCTGAGCTGGAGACAGTGAATGGCACTAGAAAAAGGGAAAAGTTATAATGGAAAGATAAGGGAGACAACTGGGAGCACTGAAAAAGGGCATGGGATTGATCACAACCACAAAAAGCAGACAAGGACAGAGTATCACAGCTCTTCATGGCCATTTTCACCCCATGCACAGTCGAATTCAAGGCATCTCAGGGTGGAAGGAGAAGTAACCTATTGAGGAAAAACAAGAACCAACAGCCTGTAAAAACATGGCATCTCCTAAGGCAAGATTCTTCATGAGGTGGAGCTGAGCTATTGTGTGTACCCACTCAACCCCACCACCCTGAGAAGGCATTGCTGGGAAGGGGCTGCCACTGGCTAGGAGTCCTCGTGCCCACAGCAGGGCTGGCTGGAACGGGCAGTCTGAAAAGCTGCATTTTAAGTCTCTCTGTCAGGCAGTGCCAAATATTTGTGAGGATGTTTTGAGAAGGAAAAAGAAAAAAAAGAAAGAAATACCCCCTCCATTTTTATGTTAATAAAAACATATTTGATTTGTATATAGTTTATATGCTTCATAAAAGTGCTAATTAGTCTCCCATACAGAGGAAAAACAGAACAATTTTTTTTGCATCCCACTCTTTCTCCTGCTTTACCCTTTTTACTTTTATGACGCAGCATTTATTTAAGTCAGAATTGTGCCCAGCTAATTCCGCTTTTCGCATGGTGCATCCTCACCTCTCTTCCCACTCATAACAAAAGTAATAATAACTTGCAAATCTATGTCAGTGGAAATTTGGAAAAACATTCTGAAGGGGAAAAAAGTCTCCAAACATAAAGCACACAAGGTCTCCAACACTGCCCCCCCGCACCCCTTTCCACAACTTTTTCCTTTGGTGCATACATTTTTCCAAGGTCACCTCAGAGGCTTTTCCTAGTTGGCTATTAAAACAAAAAAAAACTCCTCCTGCCCCAAGAAGCACATGAAGCCATCACTGTGGCTTGGACTGTTTCCCTGTGTATGGATGCCATGGGAGAAGCAGCAGGGCGGGGGGAGTGGTGAGCTGATATTTTTCCAAGACTTTTTCTCTCACCAGAGGAGGATGAAGATGGAGTGATGAGTGAGGTTCCGTTTGTCTGGCAGCATGAGTCACTCAGCAGCAGTTTCCGATATACACTTTTTTCTTTTTTTCTTTCCATTACAGAAATTGGTGTCATTTATTCCTTCCTCCTTCTCAAGTAAAAAATAATAATAATAATAAATCCTGCTACCGTTATGTCTAATTTATTCTGGGAACTTGTCTGAGGACCCACCAAACCTGGGGGGAAGGGTGATTTGAAACACAATCCAAAATATAATCGGCTCTGGAAGCTTTTAAAGAGACTCCTTTAAGGCTGTGCCAAACCTTAAAGAAGGAAAATACTTCCACTAAATCCCTCCCACCATGAATGGGATCCTGTATGTCTGAGGCTTTTTATTGGCTGGGTGGTTTTGAGTTGTTGGTTGGTTGTTTTTTTTTATATCAAAGATGTTACTCTTTCAAACAGGGTCTGAGCCCTGTGGCTTTTCAGCTGGCAGTGAATTCTTGCTCCCCAGGATGCAGCGATCTGACACAGCCCTCCCCCACACAGGGTCGGGTTCTCATGCTAAGATCTGGCTCCTGGATCTTGAGCTGTTGTTTTTTTCTGGAAGCTGTTTTCCCCCTCTTCACCCTTAAAAAGCAAAACTAAACAGAACTAAGCCATTAAAAAAAAAAAAAAAAAAGCCTCACAGGGCTCAGAAACCCAGCCTGACCTCTGTACTCCTGACATACCAAAATATTCCCACTGTCTGCTGCAGAAAGGGCTGGTGCTGCCTGTGCTACCTCCAGCAGCTCCTCTGCATCCAGCCAGAACAGGGGTGAGGCAGGAGAAGGACCCATCAGAGGGCAGAGAACATGAACAAGACATCCCAGTTGTAGTCAAGACCACCCAGTCAATGGTGTTAGGAGTAATGTGTGAGCATACCCAGGCTTCCCCTTATTTGCCCACAAAAGTAACCCCCCCAGGTCTTGCTCCAGGTCTCAAACTGACCAAACCCAAGCTGTGCCCCTGCTGTGACTCCAATGTGTGGCAGAGCTCAGGCAAGCTTTAAATAGACAGTACTAAACCGGTCCCCTGCATCACCAGAGAGCAAGGATGATTGCAGAGCCTAAGTTTAATTATTTTGATGGAAGAGTATCTCAGGGAGTAATGGAAATGCTGTTATATTTTACCTAGAGCTGGAGGCCCTGCTGTCCTAAAGCTCTTTCTTTCCAGCTACATGTACTTCCAGGTCTGGAAATGCATACCACTGTAATTTCTATTTTACGAGGAACAGCATTAATAAGCCCCACAGCCTGTGGTTGTTTATTCTCTCAGATGCCACATTTAACCTCTGCTCCTCTGCCCAAGTCTCAGCTCTACCAATCCACCCTGTGCTGAGAGGGTAAAAGGAAAACTCAGCAGCAGGGGAAAGCAGTGTTCTAGGAGCAGAAATCTCCTAGCCATTAAAAAAAGGCATGGGGAAAAGGCTGCAGGGAAAACGTCTGGATGTTTGGTTAGAGTGAACCACATTTTGTCTGAATGCAAGCCTACAGCAAAGAAGAGTCCTTTCTTCATTGACTAGGAGGTGAGGGACCTCAAGACATCCTGCCCACGACAGCCTCATTCTTTACATGCCATGAACAACTTCTCTTCTATTCAAGTTCTTTGGTGCAATGTCACCTAAAACTGGTAAGGCCCATCCTTGAACCAGCAGCTCTTCTAGAACAGACTGGAAGGCCAGAGAGGAGCTCTGGCAGCCTGGGAGCATCTCCCGTTTAATTAACTTGCTTCTGATAGGGGACAGCTGCAGTTCAAACATTTCATTGCTCTTCCTTCTCCTTCCCCTGGAGGAGCATGTGCTCTTGGACTACTCTGGCACCAGCCTGCCCGTGGCTGCAGCAGAAAGAAGCAGCTGTATCCAGAGCTGTCCTCTCTGTATCCAGAGCTGTCCTCTCTGTATCCAGAGCTGTCCTCTCTGAACACGGGGCAGAGTCTGGGCTGCTGCCTGCCTGGCTCTCGGCGTGGCCCAGGTGGCCATGTGTCCTCAACCAGGCCTCGGGCCAGGCTGACCACTGACTCCCTGTTTTCTGCTTGGCCACTCTTAAAACAGTCAGCTCTTTGGGCCTGCAAAGAGTCTTGGAGACCCCACAAGAAATACTCCCCCTCAGTTCTGATTTCCTGTTTACAGTGACATCTTGGAATGTGCTTCCAAGCAGTGTTTAATCCTTTTACTCTGTCACATTGATTTTGAATCATTCTAGTTTAAGTGTTATGAGTACCAAGACAAATATTTTTTATGAGTCTCAAACCACAAGTATCTTTTTTGACCTTATTTTTAATTTCATCACAAATAATCCCAAATTTAGCTTGACAGGATCCATCTTCCACAAGGTACCAGAGGCTGCCTGATTAAGACCCAGCCTCATGAAAGCAGCTATTTAATGAAATTTCAAGGCAACTCTGAAAGGAATAGGTTCAGACCTCCGACCCCACAGCAAAAAAAGGTGCATAACCCCCTCTGGGAATGCAACACAACTGTTCTGTAAGAAGATTGTACTCATGCATCTTTACTTTCCTTACGTTTTAGTTTTCAGTAGCTGCCAAACATGACTGGCATTTCCCAAACACAGGTAAACATTATTTATTAAAGGAAATTGAAGTCCCCTCCCTAAACATCCAGAGGGTCCTCAGTCTAGGGCACAACCCGAGAGAAATCCAGAGCATGGAGGCCCTGCAGACTCCGAGCACTACCTCATCCATCTATGGATCTGTGGCTCCTTGCAGCTCAAGACAAGTTCAATGAAAACTGAATGCTCACGTCTCTATGTACAGAAATACTGTGGCATTTTCTGTAAAGGCAGCTTGCAGCAGAAAGCTCAGTGTGTTTTTCTTCCCCTTTTTGACCAGCATTACCCAGCAGAATGTGTTTGCTGAATGTGAGGGAACCCAACCTAAACATTGTAAGTTAAAGGGAAGAAAAAGAAGTCAACCTCACATCAGGTTTTTTGTGCCAAACCTCACCATATAGAGATGTGCAATTATGGAATTTCCTGAAATACACTTTTGCTAGAAAGAGAAGTGGATAAAGGTTACATGGGACTCTGAAGAGCTGCATGAAAGGATACAGGATCATAACCAAATGACCCACTGTTTAGGGGAAGAAAACCACAGTATCCAGTTTCAGGTGGTAATCAAAGTCTGAGCTCTCAAATACATATGATAAAGGAGGTATCCACAAGCAACATGTGCCAGCATGGGGTTTTTAAGCACTGATTATACCAGGAGGCAGGTCCCTGTGTGCCTTGCTATAGATTGGTGTTGCTGGCATGAGCCTGCTCATTCATTCCCCGGAAAAAAAATATGTTCTTTTAGAGCAGTGTGTTCTAATATAAATTTCTCTGGTCTTCCCCTAAAATGTCAGCACTTCTGGTCAACTGCTCAATATCATCAAGAGCGAGCTGGAACCTCTCCCAGCTCAGGAGTCCACATCTCATTCCCCACAGGGCCCTGGGACAGGCAGGATTTCTTCAGCCTTCATTGCATTCCAGTGTGCTCACTCACACAGGTTTGTGACCTTTTAAAAGGTCGTGTTGTTCTTTTTTTTTTTTTTTTTTTTTTTTTTTTTTTTTTTTTTAAAAAATAAATATTAATAAAC
>VYXF01002802.1:485854-500720 GCA_013397295.1 Polioptila caerulea | reverse complement strand
CGCCGCCGGCTCTGCCCGCCTGGAGCCGCCGGACCGGGGCTCCGGGAAGCCCCTCACGGGTCTCACCGTGAGGGCACCAGCTTCAG
Organism: Polioptila caerulea; assembly: GCA_013397295.1. NCBI lineage: Eukaryota > Metazoa > Chordata > Aves > Passeriformes > Certhiidae > Polioptila > Polioptila caerulea. The sequence continues at coordinate 500,634 of VYXF01002802.1, read as the reverse complement.
GAGTGAGCAGTGGGGTCCTTGGGGCAGCCCAGCCAAATATCTCCTAAGGATGGATCTCTTGCAGAGCACAGGGATGGAAACAAGTCCCTTCTGAGGAAGGAGTCTGGCAATGTGGCACCTCTCTTCCCCTCTCCCATCTTCCCGCTAGCCTCCATCCCGTGACCGGCACTCTGAACAGCTACTGAACAGCTGGGGGAGATGGGGGTTTTTGGAGCTGGAACAGCCCCTTGCCCGACTCTGGCCAGGACCCCCGTTTCTGGGGGAGCCACTCTCTTGCAGCCTGCAGAGCCCTCGCTCCCATTGACAAGCAGGTTTGCTTTGTTTCAAGTTTCACAAAGTGACATGGGCTGCGTTGTTTGAGCTCAGGACCTTCCCTGGCCTGTTGGATGCTATTTCCCAGCACGGCACCTCTTCCCACTGAGGGGAACCAGCCAGCTCTGCCTGCAACCTGCAGTCCCCACACGGGCAGGCAGCTCATGCCGATGGGGTGCCCCAAAATACCACATGCAGCTGGGGATGGCAAAGAGGGGTGCACAGGCCCGTGGGGCAATGGCAGCACCTGGTCCCAACTTGCACAAGGGTTGCAATGGGGCTGCAACCCAGGGAAAAGCCCTTCCTTGGAGCCCCTGTGACCACGAACGGCGGGAGCTGCACGTCGCTGGAAGTGACTGGTTTGCTCCAGTAGCCTCTTTACAAGCACCAAGGGACAGCTGTTTGGGGACCGCTGGGTTTTTAAAAGGCCACTTACGAGCTTTAATACTGCGCTGGGGGAGAGGGAAAGGAGAAGGGGGGGTCAGGGAGGGGTGGTTGCATTGACTGCTTAGGCCTTAAAGCTGTAAACCTCTTCTTCCCTCTCTCATTGCTGGGACATTTTTATTGGCGAGATGAAGGGAGACAGAGCACAGCTCCACAACTTGCTCTTCTTCTAGAGGTTAATGACCCAGTTAGCAGCTCTTGGCTGCATTTCCCGACATTTTGCAGACATCAAGACCCGTCTCCCTGCCAAGTACATTCTGTTCCCTGGAGCTCGGCCAATGCATCTCAGATTACTATGTAATGCGACAAAGAGGGAGAGCTGGAGGTGAGGGTGGGAGCTGGAGGGGAGATACGGGAGCCATTGGGGAGGGGGCAGGAGAGGGTGGGAGAAGGGGAAACACCACTTCTAAATTTAACAGCTGGGATGGAAATGAAGCTCCCAAGGTGCTTATTTGCTGGATAAAACATGAATCCCAGGATGAATTGGAGTGATGCTTCTGGGAAACAGATGCAATCAGCAAATAATTCCCCCCTAGGGACTGTGCAGGCTTGTGCTTCCTGGATCTGCTGACAGTCGAGCTCTGCTTCTGATGCCCTTGTGCCCAGGACAAATACTGCTGGGGAGCTGGGGCTGCTTTCCTCAATGACAGTCCAGTATCCTGAGAGGAACAGGGGCTTAGATGGGAAAATGGGGAGTGGGGGGATTGAAGAGGATGAAGTTTCTGCATGGTGTTTTATTTATCTTTTTGCACCCAGAGCACATGCTGCTGCTCAGGTACACTGTGCTTGGTGACTTGGCTGCTTCAGATCCTGACACTTTCACAGTAAAGGAAGGGAGGTCAGACCATGGGGAAGGCTCTCCTGGCTGTGGTTGAACATGCAGCTTACAGAGGGGCTGAGCTGCCCCTGAGCTGCTTGTTGGTAGCTGGTGCCTACCATTGCTAGAGACCAACCTGATCCCACATTCCACACATGCCCTGGAGCCTTTCCCCAGTGACCAGCCTGATGTCCTCCCCCAAGCCATGCTGGTGTCTTCCCTTGTAGCTCTGAGGAGATCCTGTGGCTGTAACATGCACTACAGTGCCCTTGGCCCTTGTAAACCTTTCCTCACAGGCATCTTGTGCCATGTTTCTGATTAAAACCACATTGTTTTCTTGTTGTTTCTTTGAACCAGAGACCCTTGCATGTTGGCAGTGTTGAAAATGAAGCTTGGGGTCCTGACCCAAGAGGAACTCTTGCAATCCCTCTCCTCCCAGGCTGGCATCTCTGTTATAGTTTTCCCATGCTACCTAGGTGCAGTATCTCCTACACATTCAGCTCTGGACATTTGAGAACCTTCTGTTCACAGCTGCTCTAAAAGCCCTCCAGCCAGACCTGCAGCTCCATCATGTCCTGGGCTGCTGCAGCTCTCTGATGATGTGCCACAAGCCTTTCTCCACTCAGGGCACAGTTTCTAGCACATGGTCATGCCAGTTCTCAGCCCAAACCTTTGCCAGGTCTGAAGTTCCTTTCCCTCCCACTTTTTACACTTGTGTCAGCTCCACATGGTCTGAGCATATTGCTCATAGACGTCCCAGCCGTGGGCACCTCTGCCTGAGCCCTACACTGATGTAGGAGCTCATCCAGTCCCATTCCTGCTTGGACATAGCCATGGTCCCAATCCCAGCCCATTCCCTGTCCTGTTCCTGCCACATCTGCCTGCTCCCACGTTGTCTTTCTCAGTCCAGCCTGGCCTCTCTGGGGCACAGGGTGTGTGGGGTCTCCTCTCCTGCTGCTGGCCAATGCCTGCCTGAGCCTGCTGGCACAGCCCTCGTGCAAGGAGACGTGCTGGGAAATGAGCCTTGAGAGTCACCTCTGACCAAGGGCTGTGGGAGGGTCAGGAGCTGTGGGGAAGGTGGGACCCCAGCGAGCAAAGGAAGCCTGGGGAGAGCTCAGGGGAGGGGGCTGACACACACAAGGTGTCAGAGCCTGCTCACAGGACCTGAGGTACCCCACAGCCAGGCCCATGCCAGCAGTGCTCCAAGCCCTGCTCTCCATGGCCTGGCAGGAGTGGTCAGGCAGGGTCTGCTCCCAGAGCTGAGAGAAAGGGTTGTTCCCTAGCATTGCAGTGCAGCCAGGTTCAGAGGTGGTTGGATGGAGCCAGGCTTCCAGGCAGCACCTCAGGGCTCCCACCCTGCTCCCATAGCCCTGGACAGCCTGCTTTGTGCCATCCCTCAGGATGCTGCCCTGTGAAACGGGAAGAGAAGAAATATGAGAGGTCTGGTTCAATGGGACTGCTTATCTCCCTGGAGCAGAGCCCTCCCTCCTCTTCAGGAATTATTTCCTTGAAAGACACAAACCAGCACAAAACTGCCTCTTGCTCAGCTCCATCTGCCATGCGGGGGCTGGGTGCTGGGAGGCCATGGTTGCTCACTGCATCTTCCAGACAGACATGGCTTTAGGAGGATTTTTCACTATGTGCAGCCTAAGAAAGAGATGAGTTGGGTTTACCTGTATCAGGAGTTGCTCAGGAAAGTCCTGAAAAAAAAAAGAAGTGTTTTAATGGAGAAGAGCTTCCTCAAAAACCACAGTAAATGCCAGCATCTAAAAATCTGGCACTGTGTCACTTCACTGCTGAGCATCTGTCCTCGAGGCCAGCCCCACAGGGAGAAAGTCATCAGGGGCCAAAGCATCCTTTAAAACACAAGCCTTGGCTAACCACAAACATGCAACCCTCCTGACTTCTAAGCCACACGTCAGCCTCCTCCAAAGGATGAGAAGGTCCAGACACAATCCTGTGATGTAGGACAGCTGGGAGGAGGGCACAGGTTGCAGGAAGGAAGGAGCCCCTCCTCCCCAAGAGGAGCTGGGTAGAGGCATACACTGAGTCTCAATTTTCCAGCGAAGTCATCCCAATCCTCTTTGTGTGACTCATGTTCCACAGCAGATACCCAGTGTGGACATGAGCCCACATCACACACACTGTGCTTGAAGCTGTTCAAACCCAGGCTGCAGTGATGGTCCTGGCCCCACACACCTGATATTCAACTGCCCAGCAGAGCTGGTACAGGTCGGCAACTCCCAGCCAGCAGGGAGGGCACAGATGTGCAAATGGGGAAAACCCGCCAGAGGCACCTCAGCATCTGGTACAATGCTAAGAGCACTTGGGTTGAGACAATTATGGTTCAAGTATTTCTGTTACCAATGCCAGAACAAGTGTTTGAGCCCTTATTAGGATAAATAATAGCAGGTAGGTGACCGCTAAGTTCACATTGCTTTTTTTCACCCTTCCCTTTCCCCACAGATCTGTGCTGGAGTAGAAATCATGGCAGTAAACAAGCATCAAGGCCAACACATACAAAGACAGAGAAAGGTTCCAGTCCTATTTGCGGAGCAGGGTGAGCCAGGCAAGCACCAGCTAGGCCCTCCGTGTGACTTGTAGTAGGGAAGTAGGGAAATGAGTAGGGAAGCTCATCCCAAAAGCTGAGAGTTGTTGTTTTAGGAGACATCAGAGACCTAATTTCTGTCTCAACTGGTGCTTGAATTTACCAACTCACAGAAACCATCAGGCAGTTTTTGTGCAGTAACCACAGCCAGTCCAGGCTCAATTCCTCATCTTTTAACATCACCCCCAGATCCACCTGCCACAGGAAGAAGTAACCCAAGTTGAACACAGCTCGTTAGTCCAGTGTGGGCAGGGCAGAAAACAGTAAGCTTAAAGTGCCTCGAGGAGGACTTAACTTTGGCCCATCTCTAAATATTTAAATAACAAACACAGTTATGCACTGAAATCATTGCCTAGGGGGTCTGTGGTGAGGTCTGTATCCTCAAATGCTTTGAGGAACAGGACAGAGGCAAACAGTCTGAGCTAGTTTGAGTCCAGCTATATTGTGGCAGGATTTGCACCTGTTGACCTCTTATTATACATCCTCCTTTCCCAGCCCAATTTCCAGATGTGTTTGTTCAGCTCCTCTCTGTCTCATGCTGACCCCTCCCTGTGTGTTCACAGGATGTGTGGCACACTGCTGAGCCTGGTGCTGAGCAAGTTGGTCTGACTTGTGAAATAATATTTTCCTTGAAATTAGGATGAGTTTTGAGATATACATAAATGTATAGAATAGCAGAGAATATTTATTAGGGTTGAAATTAACATTGATTGATTTGATTTTTGCTGATTAGGTAATTATGAGAACTAAAGGGGTAATCACCTTTTCAACGAGGAAATGAAACAATCATCCAAGCTAGACAAGTCCTGAGTTTCTAATTTGAGCAGGGGAAAAAAAAGCTACAGGTGAAGAGGAACAAGCTGTTTCTATGCCCTGTTGCCTTTTACTCTCGAAGCAGACATGGGCTGGGACTCTTCCCACCATGATCATCTCAGTTTTATCCATCCATTTGTCTTGGGAGATGGACTGAGGAGAGATGCAAGGGTTAGCCAGGAAAAAGCAATGCAAGGTGCAGATTTTAGCTTAGTTCACATTTAGAGGAGAAAGAAGCCTTTCCTACCCCTCTCCACCTTGCCAGAAGTATGAACAGATCTGTCAGTCACTGACAACTGAACATGAGGCTCACAGGAGCGAGCCCTGCCTCACTCCCCTCCCTAGACTTGTCTCTTGCAAACTGCAGTCCCCCAGGCTGACCCCCAGACTGATTCACTGGATCTCTAGGGCTCACATCTTGATGCTCTGGGATTTCTTCCCCAGTCAGGAACATGGGAAAAGGCCACCACGGGCAGACCTTGGCCTCACACCCTGTGCCCAGCAATTGCCACCCCTTGTTGCCTTGTGTATGGCTTGGACACTCATGGCACACCAAGTGCCGTGATTCTTTGCCCCTGTTCCCACCTGTGCCATAATGGAAGCCAGGATGAAGGGACACTCTGGAAAGCTAGCTACCATCAGTCCCTTAAAAACAAAACAAACAAAGGCCTTTTCTCAGCTGCAGTGGCATGAACAGAGCTTAGTCCCCCTGGCTGCTCCAGGATGTGGCTGAGATATATCAGAGAAGAGCAGCTGTCAGCATGGATGTGCCTAAAATTAGCTCAAAGAGAAGGTTTCCTCCATTTATTTATTTATTTGCTCCTTAAAAGGTCCCTTCTTATTAGATGCAAATTCAGCACAAAAGCTTCAAGCCAGTACAAAGGCACTGCTAATATTTTTCAATTACACTGAGAGGAAGGTCACAGCCCTTTGTGTTTGAATTTCTACTTGGGACAGAAGCTGTAGCAAAGGGGTTTTGAATCTCATCGGAGATTTGGCTGAAGGAATGTATTTGGAAGAGCTGCACCATGTGCAGCAGGTTCAGCTGGTAAGCTGGTGTTCTGAAGACCAGTGTGTCACTTATTTGATGTTTTGGGTGCCATAGGAAGAAATCATGGAGAATGGGTCTCTAATGTTAATTTATCTTCTTTCACATATACACACACTCCCTTCCAAGAGGTTTCTTGTTATACATTATGGCATCTGCTTTCATCTGCCCCTCCCTGTGTGCCTGCTATCCATCTTTCCCACTATCTGATAATTCCAGGACTCCCTCACCAATTTCAGACCCTCAGACTGTAAGGGCAGAAAGGGAGTGGAAAAATCATAAAGATACTAGATTCCAGCAAGTGTTTTGTCAAAGAAAATTACCTCAATAAGGCCTTTTGTAAGCAAAAGACAGGAGAAAGAATTCTCTCCTTCTTAGAAAAGAAGCCACATATGGCATAGATCCATAAGAAAGCAGTCTTGATCACTTCTGCTGCTCAGGGGACTATCTGTTAATTATAGAGCTCACAAAACTTCATCTCATCACCTCTGTTTGGCTCATGACCCAGGGACTGAAATGGGAATACCTAAACAGACATTTAGAAGAACTGAAAAATAATGAAAAACAACTCTAGGGAAAAAAACAACCCTAAATTTCCTTTAGTGTACCGAGTCCATCCCGCACATCTCAGAAAAACACCTTTAAAGTTCTTTGTGTGCACTCCTGGAATGGGCTTTGCAGGACACGAGTGTGCCTTCAAACTCTTCCTGACCCCTTGCTCTGCCGTGACCCACAGCCATCCAGGAGCTGAGTCCTGAGGCTGCTGCCTTTATGCAGATTTGCTGCTCTCCTAGCTGCCTTCCTGTGCTGCCTTTCATTTCCTACTCTGTTTATCATGTTTTTTGAGGTGAAGAATTGCCATCACCATTGCAGGAAGGCAAGCCTGGGGCAGGGGCTGCACCTGCAGTGTGGAGAGGCAATGAAGGAAGTGAGCAGTGAGTGGCAGCAGCACTTGGATCACCCCTCCACAGTCATGCTGTGATGCAACCAACATGTCTGGTGTAGCCTGGTCAAGTTATACCACAATCTTTGTCTCCTGACTCTAAAAGAATTTGGACCCAAGTTTTTGATTTGTACAAGCAGGGGAGGCCATGCACTACAACTCTGTGCTACCAGAGCATAAATAATAGGTGGGCTGGAGCACTGGCTCTGAGCAGGCTATTCCATCTGCAGCCAATCTCCATATTCAAGGTCCAGGAGCAAAGTTTCCAGGCTGCAGCCTCAATTTTTTCTGATCCATGAAGGCAATTGGATGCACATGCAAGCTGGATCTTGAGATTTTATGGCTTTTTAATGAGAAGGTGAGAACTATTTACACTTTGCATAAGCTCTTCCCTAGAGACAGCAATCCTGTTCAGGGTTAAAGGCCTGCTAGAGCTAACTCCTTACCATATCTTTATCCTCTTCTCCAAGAAAGAACATCAGAGAGCAGAAAGTCAAGCGTCTCAGAGTACATCTAGCTTAAAAAACCAGCCCCCTGCCCCATATCGCTCATCCGTCTGCTCTGATGGCATCAGTGCTGCTCTGAACAGCACTGCAAGTACTGCTGATTGCAGAGCAGCAGCAGGAAGATGGGAATCATTAAAGCAACTCAGCCAAAGCCCTGTAATTAATTAGTTAGAAAAGCATCTTGGCGTTATTAGAGAGGCCTCAGCAGAGGAAGCGACACCTCTGTTCTAACAGACTCACCTTCCGCCAGAGCTGCCGCTGTGATGTTTGACATTGTGCTGGTGTAAACAGAAATTAGAAGTCAGTGTGACAGGGAGAGGAGCCACTGGCAGGCTGTGCCCTTGGCCAGGGCTGTGCTGTGTGCTGGGAGGTTTCCGTGCTTTGCTCGCAGGCAGAAATCAGATCCTGGAAAAAGCTCAGGTAGGGATGATTGCTGCTCAACCAGGAAGACCCTGATTTCTGCTGTGATTAAAAGCAAACCCAGATTCCCCAGGGTACTGAACATGAAACTGGTTATCCAGGCATTTGTGATTATAAACAGCTAAATGTACACAAAAATGCCACTCAAGACTTCAGGGACTGATGTCTCCTGGGATCTAGACACATGCAGGATGCTGCTGTCCCTGGCAAACATGCTCAGGCTGGCTGCATGGAGAACTGGGCCATGCTCAGAACTGCATATTCATGGCATGCAAATGTTAAGCTACTGCAAACTCCCACAGCTATCATCAGCACACTGTACCATGGCCATGAGCCCCAGAGATAGAATAACATCCTATGGGGAGCAGCAGGATGCTGCAAGATCTATGTGTTGCTGAAAATAAGAGCATCAAAAGGAAGATGGAAACACAAGACTAAAATAGTCAGGACTGGTTTAAAGGCTCTTAATTTCCTGTGGGGCAGGAGGCCAGGCAGTGTGGCTGGTCCATGGGGTGAGGAAGAGGCAGCAGGAGGCCTGGCTCTCCCACTGATCTGCTGTCATACCTTTGGCAACTCTTTTTTTTACCATAGGCTAATTTTACCCTTTTCCCACTTGGTACTGTCAGCCTCTAGGAATTCGTAAGTCTTGATTTGGGCCTCCAAACACCATGATCTTGGCTTAAAAATCAAGAGCTATACGTATATACGTATGAATTACGTGCCATTTTGAGTGGCCCTGTGGTTTCTGACTCTATGGATCATATTTCCAACTGAGCAGGTCAGATTTTTTTATTATGATTATTATAAATGAAAGCCAAGAATTTCACATAAACACAGGGCTCTGGCAGCTTGAGTTGGCAGCACTGCCCACTCTACGTGTGTCCTGCCTGCTCAGACAGGGAGCATCTGAGGCATGGGCTGTCACTGGCCATGTCTGCAGAGCATCAAGCAAAACCTCTCCAGACTCAGCTGGTTCTTGAACTTCCCCAGGGCAACTGAGAAAAACCAGCCATTCCCCAGATGTTTCCAGTGAGGGCAGTAGTTGGGATGACTCCCGAGTTTGGCTGTATTAGAGCACAGATAAGCAACAGACTGGAAGTGACCAAGGAATAGGCTCCTGAGGAACATGGTTGGTGCATCCTATTTTGGCCCTGCTGTTGCTGCCTTGCCAAGGTGCTTTAAGTGCTCTTCAAAGCAGCAGAAGGACTAAGCCCTGAAAACTTTTCCATGCATGCATTTGCTGTTCTCTTTGGTGAGTTTCAGATGAGGTCCTGGGCATATTCCTGGGTAGAGTTTTGAGAGGAGGATTGTGTGTAATTGAACTGCTTTGCTCATCCCATGATGAGCAGAAAGCTCCAGTTCCCCGTGTTTTACCTTGCAGATGTGTGGATGTACCGTGGGAAGCTCCCTGTCTGTGCAGCTGTCACCAGCTCTGCGATAACAAGAATCATGGCTTTGGCTCTCAGCTCTGAAGCTCATCTCTTCACATTCTGAAGTGAAGATGTTCTCTGAATAAATTAACAAACTGAGATCTTCAAATGAACAACAGATTCTTCCTCAGGTCAGCTTTGCAGAGAAAGCAAATATTCCAGGAGAGTATGGTTACTGCTCATAGCTCTCTGGAGCCAGCCTGCTAACTCCTCTGCGGTGGCTGTAAATCTGATGGTGGTTCAGCTGAAGGACCTCACAGATGCTATTTCAGGCTGATATAATGTACCATAAATGGGATTGAAAGCACCCATCTACAGCAGACAAAGCCTTTCTGGTTCATTCAAACACCGAGGAAACCGACCATTGTGCATATGCACAGTTGGGATTCATCCAAAAGTGAGTGGTAGCCAAAAGAATTTACACATTCCCTGGCTGGGGAACATGTTGATTTCAGAAGGCAGCAAAGGTAACACAAGGATACAGGGAGACTCCCTTGCCTAGCATTTAGTATTTGAATCTCATCCTTTGACTCACCATGAAAGGGAAGAGTCCCAGAAGGACAGAAGAGCCCCTACCATAAATTATACTCCTCATTTAGAGCCATCAAGGTGTTTGGTCTCCATGGGATGGCAAGAAAACAGAACTTGCTCTCGGAGTTTCTGGCTGAATTTTAGGGGATGTCTATCTAGCTAAAGTGATAGATCAATAAACATAATATCCCAATCAGCTTCTGGAATGCATTTCTATAAAGCCCTGCAGAGAGCCAAGGGGATCAGGAAAGGTTTGGGGGTGCAATTCTTCACCTCTCAGTGCAGGAACAGCCACCAGCCTCCAGTGTATGGAGAGAGGTTAAAAGCAATCCTTTAACTCCAAATGAACACTCTGGCAGGGGGAGCTTGTCTTCAGTGTGTGAGAATATATCTAATTAACAGGGTCAGGGAGGGGTCAGGGAGGGGTCCCCCGGGGCAGACGGCCACACCAGGGGTACACAGGGTGCCCTGGGAAGCTGTGCTCCTGGCGCTGCTCCCATGTGGGCCACAGAACCAGAGGGATGCGTGGTCTGATCCTCCCAGCAGTTTCTGTGCAAAATGGGGCCAATTTGCTGGGAAGCTTCCCACTCCCAAGGAGGGAAGAGGTGGGCTGCAAGTTTAACAAACATTTTGGTATTTGGAAGTCATTCCCAGCTCTCATTTAAAACACAGACTGCATTTCCCGTTGCTAACTGGCAGCAAAGAGCTCATCAACATTTAAATAAGAGGCTTGTTAATGCCAGCGTGAGGCAGGTTTGCATGCCAAGGCTGGCTAAGGTTTCCTGCCAAGGATTTTCTAAGAGAGAATTTCTCTAGGAAACTCCTTTAAAAGGAATAATTCACTACTGGTTAAAGAGAGCGAGGGCTTAATTTGAAGAGGTGCTGAGCTGGTTAAGTCAAATGGATGGTGCAAGAGCTGAAAGCCTGTGAAAATCAGGCTCCAGCTTTTAAATCAATTAACTGAAGAATGGCATGTGGAGTTTTGCAACAGATTATGCTTTCTGCAATGCAATAACTGAAGGAAAAAAGGCTCCACATAACCTCTTCCTTCAGTGTCACTGACTTGCCCATTGATGGTAAATGTGCTCAGGTGATGCACCTGTTAAATGCACCTGTTAACTGAGTGTGGGAATATTAGGCTTTACAAATGGTCAAATGTGCCTTAGTGCAGGGAGGATGTGCAATATTTGGCTCTGTTTCTAGATCTCAAATGAGTCCTGTAAATTAAAAAGCATTTTTACTCTGAGACTTTGTTTTGAGCCTTCCATATGGAGATGAAGTCTTCATCTCAGAGCCTCTGGAGAGGAAGGGTGGCAGTTTTGGCAAAGCCAGAGGGTCCTGTGCTATATGTCTCTGTAGCATGGTTTATTGCCTTTCCTTGTTCCATCACAGAACAGGAGTAATGTCCGTGGTGTCGGAATATGCACATGGTAATTGGCTTTTGCTGTAATTAAATGCCTCGGTGCCAGCGTTTAATCAGCCGCCAAAGCCGTTTATTGCCTCATATACGGCTGCACCACGAGCATTACCCCTTAATTAGTTGCTGAAATAGTGATGATTTAGCAGCGTCTTTATATTTATACTTTAAGACAGCGGATTCAGTCCAACACCAACAATATGGCCAGATAAAAAAGCAGACCATTCTGCTATGCAATGATTTGGGCTTATTTATTTTTCCTTACCTCAAGGAAAACAGTGTCATGTGTAACTCCTGGTGACATCACACTGGAGGTGGTTAGCACTTGGAAAGCAGTTGCTACGCCTCTGCTCTGCTCCAGGGCTGACCTTGTGTATTTTAAGTGAATTCAGTATCCATAAAACATTGCCCCCAAAAACTCTCAGCAGCAAAAGAAGCATAGGTTTCACTCCCTTTGACTCACAGGCCTGCCTGGTCGGGTAGACCAGAGGCAGAGAGCTCCCAGTCTTCCTCACAGGAGCTCCCTGGGGAAAGGAATTCCTTGGTGGCACTTTGTTTTGCACGACCCTGGCAGGTTGTGACAGGGGACACTGACAGCAGCAGCAATTCTCCTGACAGCCCCACCCAAACTCCTCTTCCCCCTTTTCCCTTGTTTTTACAGCCGTGGTGGTGCTGTGTGGTGCAGCCACTTGCCATTTTTGGGGAATGGAGCAGTGAAGGTGCCACTCACTTGTCCATTCATCTTCTCCAGTGTTGGCTGTCTGCAAGGAAGAGGTCTGGTCTATCTTTCAGAGTCCCTTGACAGTTAATGGCATGAGAGAGACCTCTCCAGAAAGCAGTTCATCCTGCCATGGAGAACCTGCCAAAGCTGTGCTGGAGGAATGGCCCTTTGGAAGTGTCCATCTCTCACAGAGGGAGTGCTGCTACTCTCTTGCATTGGGCTCTTCCCTTCCAGACTATTATTGCAAACCCTTCCCAGAACACCAATACTGCCTGTCTAAGACCTGCACCTGGGACAGGTTTATCTGCCTTCCAGGTTTCCTTTCCACTTTGAAAAACCCTGAGGAAGCTCAGGAAACCCCTGAAATATCAAAATTGACTAGAGAGCAAAATGAAACTCCCTTTTTGACACAGATGTCATACAGGAGGTTAGCCTAGATTAACATCAAGATAAACATCCCAGGCCCACCCTTCTTCAAAGCCAGGTGGTGAAATCTCCAGTAGCCACAGCTGGAGACAGCCATTGCACCAGGACAACACAGGGGTGTATGACTGCTGCTTCATCTGACCAGGGATGTCACCAACAGAGCCAAACAGCCACCTCTGCCTGCATCCCTCCTCAGCCCCAGGCTGAGACACTGACACCTGGATTTTAGATACACTTCACTCCCAAAGCTTTCATTGTCTTCAAAGGATTCTGGTAGCCTTTGATTGCAAGAAAAGCAGTGCCAAACCATGGAATTAATAGCTCCCCCACCCTTGGCCCTCGCCTCTGGCCCCTGGCCTGCTAATGCATTTTGATTTGTGCGTGGACAACGTAGCCCTGGAACTTTTCCATTGTAACAAGTTTAGGAAAAAGTACCTTGTGCTATAAAGGAAGTAATAATATCAAGTTTGGAAAACTATATAGCAGTTTGAATAGACTTGAAAGCCCACACCATCACGCTCCCTTACTGCCAAGAGAAAGCCTGTCAGACTCCCGTGTCCTGTAGGAACAAGCTGCAGTTTGTCCTTTCCTGAGGGAGAACACAGGCCCTTCCTAAAGTCCCCTGGGGAAGGGGAGGAGGAGCTGGGAGTGAGGCTGCTGCCTGTGCCTCCTTCCAAGGCTAACAAAGCATCCCCTGACAATACATAACCTACTAAAAAAGCCCTTCATTTTCCCTGGTGGTGGGAAAGTAAGGATGTGATTTAATTTACAGCCAAGAATATTTGGTCTGGACAGCAGGACAGACTGTCTGAGGGTGAAGACAACACTGCTATAGAGAGGACTGCCAGGGAGGTTGTGGGATCTCCATATGGAGATGACTTCAAGGTCACACTAGATAAAGTTTTCTTGGGAATGACATGGAGGGTATGGGTTTAGTTGTATTGTATGGATTGGGATCTTACTACAACTATCAAAAATTCCTTTAAGATAACCACTTCTGCTGATAGAGAGGACAGTATTGATCTCATTTAACCCTTAAAGGCACAAAACAAACCTGTCTCAGATGCTTACCTAAAGAAAAGATGACATAGCTTCTCCACTGACAGGAGGGTCACCTCAGACAACAAAGCTGTCTTCCAGGCTTCTGAAATCCATAGAAATGAATCCCACCTTGAAGACGATCTTGTGCATCCCTGTGGCACTCCATGCAGAGATTTCTGAGAGAAAAGGGCTTTTCTAAAAAGGTCCAAGGATAGAAAGGATAGAAAACCAGAGGCTGTAAGCAGAGTGCAGATATTGAGCATGTATTTGTGGAAAAGCTTACCAGGATACACTGGACTCCCCACCACACGAAGCGTTTCTGTCAGGGAGAGCGTTCGGTGCTGCACCAGGCTCTCTGGCTGGAGAGGTGCAGGTCAGGCTGTGTGGTGAGCAGTGATATTTTTTAAGGAGATGGGAACAATCCTGATGATTTACCACAATGACAGCCTAGAAATAAGTTTCTAGAAGAGATAGGCTTTGCTAATCACACTTCTTTCTACCCTCCCCATAACACTTTGAATAATGCTCCTCCATTCAACTGCAGAGCAAGGTGTCTGGCTCTGCTGTGACCCCTTCACAACCCAAATTTGAGAACATTTGTGGACACCTTCCCATACAACCCTACTCTGTGGATGAGTTAGGAAAGGAGTGTTCTGCACTGCAAAGGCACACATTTTTAGGAACAGTGCAAAATTCATCAAGAGATGGTCAGTATGATGGGGGGAGCCTCTCTTGGGACACTTCTGCATCCTTACTTCAACCAACAGTGAAACAGACTCTTGAATTAGGTATGCTCAGGAGCCACACAATGAATTTTGAACCTAAAAGACAAAAAGGTGAAGGATATGAAGCATAATTGCAGGTGGAGGCTGGGAGAAAGTAAACACCATTCAACTTGAAAAAATAATTTCACACGCTAGCAAACAAAAATGAAATTTATAAGAAGTTTATTGGATTGGTAAAATGTAATAAAAAAGCATTTGTGGTACTTCTTCTGCAAAGAAAAAAGGCATCTGGCGATTTTGCATATTTATTTTCCCTTACAAAACATTTGAAAAGCATAACTGATAAAAAGGATAACAACTGAAAGAGCAGAGCAAAGAGGAAAATACATCTCAATATAATTGGATAATGCATAATAAAAATACAGAAAACACATGCTTAAAACAGCTTTCATTCTCTTACTGTAAAAGTCATTTTTATGTGTTGAATAAAAAATATATGCCGGTTGCTCTGAAAATTGCAGTTTAGAAGAGGTAACTAGCTGAGAACAAAATATATATATCTATATATATTTATAAAT
>VYXF01002802.1:419762-480339 GCA_013397295.1 Polioptila caerulea | reverse complement strand
AAAAAAAAGAAAAAAGGACAAAACCCTCATTGCAAACCTACACCATGCAATTAAGAAGAAAAGGAAACTGATCCTGATCCCCCCCAGAACGTAATCTGACAATGTTTTCAAGGCATCTGGCAAAAAGGAAGAAGAAAGAAGAATGCTATGAAATATTTAAAATCCTACTTCTGTCAAGAATACATGAGAGAAGAAAGGTGAGTTTGAAAGGGCTGCATCATTTGTAAGGTAAAACCTGAAAGTACCACCTTTTGCATAGAGGCATGAGGTGCCCTTGGCCTGAGCCAGAGCAGCCCTGAGAACAAATACCAGGCACTGATTCAACAGGGACTGGTGTGACAAAGTCAAGGCTGGGTGTGAGAGGGACCATAGTGCTGTCCTGCAATGCCCTGGGATGTCCCATGGGACGTGGAGGGTAAGAACACGTGTTAACAACACAGGAAAACAGCTGCACCTTGCAGCCAGCAACTGATCCTCCTCATCTAAAGCTTGAATCAGATTTTCAAGAGCATGAGAAATGGAGCAGGCTCGAGGGAGGATTTCTCCTAAAGGCACTTTTTTACTGCTGAGATTCTCACCAAAGAGACTTCCAAGGAAGCGGAGACTGCCCTGTGAGAGCTGAGATGCATCAAATGACATTTTGCTTTGCTCCTGCACCCAGGATATTGCCCTTTCCAATCTCAAAACCCCACTGGTATAGAGCAACTTTGCAGAAAGATCTCAGCTGGGCCTGACCACTGGACTGATCCCAACCCCATCACGAGAAGCAGGCACAGAAAAGGGCTGGATGTGCCCAGCTGTCATAAGGAGGGAGCCCCCAAGCAGATATTCAGGAGTTCAAATGCTCAGCTGAGCCTTTTTCTTGCTCACATCCACCTGCCTGCTGTACAGTCCCAGCAGAAACTGTAACAGACTTCAGGACTGGTACCGGGCATACAAATGGGGCCAAAATGATGCTGAAACACTGAAACAAAGGACACTTAGGAACAAAACTGGCACAGCCACAATCCCCACAATGCTTGTGTAAGATAGAAAAAAAGAATCCCTAGAACGTATTTATCAAAAGCCATTTTATGCAGATTTTTCCTTCTGAATATTTAAAACATGGTGAATATTAAACTTCAGAGATTCTTAATATGTTCCAAAGCCCCACGGACCTTTGAAATGCTAGCTCATCAATATGCAACATCTAATCTTGTCAGAGAAAAAAAAAAAAAAAAAGAGGGGGGAAAAAAGAAAAGCTATTCATCCTCTGCACACAGAGGTTACAGTGAGACTCCCAAGGAAAATAAAAAAAAACAACCAACTTCCAGCATCTTATGCAATAGGTTAAATTTACTCTGGTTGGGAAAGTTTCACTTTCTGCAAGAGAGAAAGTGCCTGTACGTGCATAGCTACTGCAAGCTTCTTCTGAAGTGTGAGGCTGAAACTGTGTAGCTGGATTACAGTAAGCAGTTTATTAAAAAAAAACAAGGCTTGTGGCTTTGCATCCTGTTCCAGTCCAATGCAGTCTCAGGATCCCCTCTCCAAAGGCCAGCAGACAGTGCGCCACCTAAAAATCCATTCTAGTCCAAAAAGCTGTGGTTGAAATGGTTTTGCTTGTTTATAAAGTTTAGTGTTTCGTATCGCTTGCATCTGACCTTCAGCAGAAAGAAAAGCTCAGTTAAATTGTGCAAATATGTACCAAATGGGAGCAAGGGAAGGCAGCCAAAAATGCTGCATGAGCTTTTGCAGGGCTGCAGCCTTTTAGGAGCACCAGTTAGATGAACTGGATGAGAGGCCAAATTGATTTAGGCTCCAGGCAGGAGCTTAAAACACCATGACATCCAAATTCACAAAGAAAATGTTCTGTTACTGCAACCCCAAATTTCCTGCACATGAAAACACTGTTTTCTTTCATCTTTAGGAGATGCTCGTTCTGTAATCCGACATTTAAAAATGAACAAACAAACAGGAGTCAGCTGACAAAGGATTCTTGCTGGTGAATGGAAGTAGGTCACTCTGAGTATTTAGCCTTTACAGTCTGGCTTAATATTAGTGTTGTACACAGAGCAGTAACAAAACTGCACTGGAGACAGGGAAAGACTCTAATTTTGTCTTTTCTGTGAAAATTAGAATTAACGTTCTGCATTAATGTGCAATGCCTCCCCAGCACCCCATATCTGGTTAATTAAAAGAAAAACCGCAACCACAAAGCAAACCACACACTAAATTAAACAACAACAAAAAACCCTTACTGGTCAGCCTGAATTTAAAGACATCTCAGTATGAGTAATTGGGGAGAGAGGAATTTTCCTGAAGGAACATAAAAGAAAATGAAAGCTCTACATACAAGACCAAATAAAATCTTCTGTCTCTCACGAATGCAAATTCTGGCTGCCCTTTTACACAAACATATTAAAGGAATATAACTGGAGGAAAAAAATAAAAGAGGAAAAGCTAATAAAATAATTTTTGAAAAAAAAAATATTTAAAAAGCAAACTATCCTTCAAACATATTTCTTCATGGTAAATCCCTGCAATCATGTGGTTCTAAATTACATGGTTAAATACGACTGAAAAAGTAAGGCACAATTTCATAATCATTTTAAAAGCAATAATTATAACAATTTTCTTTGATATCCATATGGCAGGCCACTGATACTAAGGACGCACAAAACTACTTGATTAAAGATCTCAACAAGTTTTTCCAGCTACTAGCTAAGACTCACAATACCTCGGTGAAGTAAGTCAGAAACCATCTTTATTGCAAAGATGAATGCATGTTGAGGACATGGAAAAAGTGGGTAAGAGAGAGGCTTGTGGACAAGGGGAGGCAGAGGCAGGAAAAGCAGACACCCCAAGTGTGATGCTCCTGGAGAGGGATCTAACCCCTGAAAATGTAAAGGTAATGCCACCCCTGGGGCTTCTGTTTCCTTCCTCATTTTCTAAAATATCTAGGTAGGATGAGAATATTGGACAAATAGCAAAATTAAAAACCAAAAACTTTTAACTGGATGCTCTTGCTACCCGTGATGAACCCTGTGCTTCTGCATGTTAATGAAGCCAAACAGACCAGGGACACGTAGTCAGGAGTAAAGCCCAGTGGAGTACAAGCAGCAGCAGTCAATATTGCAGCCTGTATTTCTACTCAGTTATTGCCCCACAAAGCCCTGATGTGTGTGTGTCTATGCCAGACTGCCCTGAAAGGGGGGAACTTAGTTTTTTTCAGACCACAGTAGAAAACTTCCAGGCTGAAGTGAGAACTGTTCCTCAATATCCTTTGAAAAACCTACTGAGGTTTTGTTTTTTCTCTTAGATTTTTAGATGCTGGATGAATGTTATAATTTCACAGGTGTAAAGTCTGTTCTCTCTCAGGCTCCAAATGCCAGCTGGGCAACCAACTGTTGCAAATTCAAAGTTGAAATGCTGAGGGAGACAGGTAATATTTCTAGAAATGTTTAAGGAAAAATGCCATTCCCAAGCCCAGAAAGGCGATGAAGTTCAATCAGTGTCTCTTGATTTTCATGGCAGTTGCCATAATGTGCTTATATTCTTCAGCAATTTCAGGGGAAAAAGCCAAACAGAGAGAGACTCCAAGACAAAAACAAAGAAATTTGCAGTTGCCACAGAAAAAGACACTGGCAGTCCCTATTGCTAGCCACTCCATGGCTTTAAGACAGATAAGAAAAACAAATCCAACAGAAGTAACACTGTTATTTTAAGAGTCACATTACTTGGATTGTTCTGACAAAGGAAACAGTGACTTCAAAATTAGAAAAACTAGTTAAGAATAGGGAAAAAACATCTTGTGAAAAGTTTCACAGCTTTTTAAAATTTCTCCAGGTCCAATATTAAACCATTTCCCAAGAACATTTGCTTGGTTTTAAGAAGAAATGTTATCCAAAGAATTTTTCAAAATTGTAACAGAAACTAATTTACCAGCAGAAGAAACCCAAGAGCTACAAAAAACTGTGAAAGACAACATGGGTCTTTGAGAAATAAAAATATTTGTTAACAATTCTGAAATTTATTTAGATAAAAAATCAGTATAATTTTAATCATAACAGTAAAAAAATCCCCCCAAAAATGTTGTGGGTAGCATTGCAAAAAGAGAGAATTTCTCATTTTAAAAAATGGCCCTTCTGCTATCACATAATTTAGTGTAAAAATTGCAACCAGCTCTAACTGGAAATAGTGTTCTCACAGCTCTCTTGGTCTGTATTTTACTAACCTCTAGGTCATGGAGCAGTTCCTGCCCTCCTTCCAACAAACCTCAGTTACCATCGCTGGTGTTTTCTCATGGGAATTCCACCACAGTGGGGTGGTTCAGCACCCCCTCTCCAACAGCCCCAGCTTGCAGCACTGAACCTGGGCAAGGTGCTGTCCACCGAGGCTGAACAACCAGCAAAACAACAGAGTGACCCCACTGCAGGAACCAGACACCAACAGACACCAGGCAGCAACTCAAACCCCTTCTGAGCCACTCAGCACAAGCACCAGGTGTCTAACATTTATCCTTGACATGGGATTTCTCTCAAGAACCTTCTCCTGGGTCCTGTTATCCCTTGCCTTCCAGACTTTCTCAAAATTAAAAGGAACCAGCATTTATCAAACCTAAGCCAGGCTTGAGCTAACCATGGCCAGACAGCAGCTGTAACAGGTCCAAAGAGACTTCAGCCAGACTAGTCACATATTCTCTTTAACAGCCACCATTTCTTTAAAGACACTATTTTCTCATTCTTCTCAGGCACATTTTGGTGATAGGCAGAAAGTCAACTGAAGGCCTGTGTTTTGTGAAAGCCTTGCTCCTGCTATCAGGATGAACACTGTTATGTAGAGTGACAAACGTTTTGGTACTCCCACACCTCTATGATTAAGTTATTGCCCAAGTGTTTTGCAGCCATGATAAAAATCTAAGAATTAAAATATCAACACACGCACCTCCCAAAATCAAAATTAAAGGTGTGTTATCTGATACGCTAAAGAATTGGTGTGGC
Source organism: Polioptila caerulea (assembly GCA_013397295.1). Lineage (NCBI taxonomy): Eukaryota > Metazoa > Chordata > Aves > Passeriformes > Certhiidae > Polioptila > Polioptila caerulea. Next base: position 475,360 of record VYXF01002802.1, on the reverse strand, counting down.
TTTCTGTTTTAAAAGCAGTGTTCAATGAATAAAATAAGTGACAATAAAACCATCACAGTCACAAAATACTAGTGTTAGCCTTGGGGATATGCTTAAGGATTGGGCTGTAACCAAGGCAACCCAACCTCCTGGAGAAAGTTTAAGTAGACAGTTTTAAAGCCATTGCTCAAAGATACAGTAAATCTGGCTGTAGGGCTACTTGTGACATATGGAAGGTGCCACAGCCACCCAACACAAAGCACTCAGCCTCCGGTCATCCAAATGTTACATTTGATCAGCTGTGGTGTTCTCCTGCAGCTGGCATAAGAGTGACACAGAAGCCATTTCCTGTGTTCTGGGTAATTTGATAGAAATTTCACTGTGCCCACATCCTACCCAGATCAAACCTGTATGATCAGGGGATAAAGAACCAGTCTGGTTTAATTGCCTTATATCACACCATGCAATGGCTTTAAGTCTGCACTTAAACAAACCCCAAGGACTTAAATATTTTGCTAAATTAGAACCTGATCCTGGGCCCTGTCTGGCCACACAAATCATGGGATCAGGCCCTACTTGCCAACAAATCCTAGACAAAGCAGCATAAGCAGAAACTGCAGACTTGAACAGAAATGTTTGTGTGATCTTCCAATTCTTTCTGAAAGGAACAGTTTGGACATTACCACAGCCACAGATGATGTGAATTTTTGTCATGGCTAAGAGGGTCCAACTTCAAAAAAGCAAGGTCTCTTTGGCAAAAAGACTCCTTCTTTGGAACAGATGAACATGATATATTAAAAATATGTGATAAATATTGTGATGAAGCCATATCCCAGTGGTTCTTAATTGCAGTGCAATTGAGATAAATCCCACCAGCTTTTCCTAATTCAATTGTGAAGCATCAGTGGGGAGATTACCATATACATGTGGGTGATGAGAGCCTCTGTGATGTATATACAGTATCTTTCAAATATATTTATACATTTTGGACACCCGCTCCTTCGAACAGGCAGATGGCTTTGGTGACTAGGGGTGAAAAAAATCATAGTACCTTTGCACAGATGTGTCAGGTCTAGAAACCAGCCACAGCACCTCAAACATCAACTGTTCAATCTTTGTCAATCATATTTCATCCATGAGATATTTCATGCTTGTAAAGTTTGTCTCTCACCTCCCTGAATGCCAGCCCAACTCACCACAGCACTCTCATAACAGAGAGGATTCAGAGCTGGCTGCATGCATTGAAACGGGCTGGAATCCCAGGTCTATATACCAGCAAACTTTTCTGGAAAGAGAATAGAGCTCCAGAAATCATTAGTTTGGGCCAGTCTGTGACTAGCCATATGGGCTAGCCCACAATGTCTCTGGGAAACTGCAAAGAAGCTCTCTTGTGCAGAGGGCAGAAGGAGCCATATCACTTGCTCCTGTCCAGCCTCTGTCAGGGCCATAAAAAGTCTAAAGGCTCTGAACTCGAGCCCTCCTTATTCTGGGCCACATTCTGCTGGAAGGCACAGCAGCTTGTTCCCATCAATTGCCTCAGTGTTTTTCAGGAGTGTCTCATCAGCCACTTGATTTAACACTCACAAGAGTAAGGAAGATGAGGGCAATGTTTTCTGCCTGATGAAAGGCTCATTCTGCACCCAGATGCATCACATTATTACCTGTGCTCGTATGCCAGCACTGACCTCCCCTGTTTTTGTAGGGTTGGTTCAAACTAGGTTTGCTCAGTATTTGCCAGGCTTTTTGGACTGGTGGTGGTGCAGACTGAGTGTCAAGAAGCGAGCTCAGAAGGACCTTACATGCCACAGTTCAGGGAGCAGGAGCCCAGGTGGAACCTGGTGGGAGCCAGAGTGCCAAAAAATCTGTTTATGTCTGAGGCAGCAGCATTCTTGCAGGCCAGGGTAGAAATCCAGTATAAAAAGTCAAACTGCTTCAGCACAGCCCCTGTGGTGGTGAAGGAAGTCTTCTGCTCAATGATGCCACCCTTCTACAAAGAAGGATTCATTTCAAGCTGTGAATTTTGGGAAACTTCCCTGACACTGGTGAAGTTTGCCAACATATAAACCATGTATGGAATGGAGGTTTCAGACTGGTATTTCTGCATTTGAATTTACCACAGACAGCTGAAGCTACTGAAGAGTACAGTGCTCTTCCAGAAAGGTTAGTGCTAAACTGAAAGGAAATGCAACACTTGCAGGAGCTGCAGTATCACATCACAATTTTTCCTTGGCTTCCTATCAGTTCAGCTTATCTAACTTTTCTTTTCAGCATTAGTGGATATAATTATTCTCTGTAACAGAAGCCTGATACAATGATGAAAGCACCACATTCTTACTGTTTTTCAGTGGGATGCATGAAAAAAATCTTATAACTTACTCTTGAAATGTGCCAGTTTGTCACTTATATGGTCAATCAGCCTGCAACTGTTTCAGTTCTGCTTTTTAATTTAAGTGCAAAGGAAGGTATTTTCCTTGATTACATCTGCAAATAAGATATTAATGTCAATTCAGTGATATGAAAATTACTCCCTCACTATGTAATTTGCACCTTAGTTATTATGGGTTTCATGAACAAGACTATTACAGCTGCTCAGAATGCCATGGATTTCTAATTTTTTGATTTGTTTTTAATTAACCAAACTAAAAAAAAATCCAAAAAAACCCCCAAACCCACAATCATGTGAAAAAAAGGATTATCTGTGCCCAGGTTTCATTTACCTTGGCATATATATTAATTCTGGACTGAAGATGAAAATGCTGCTGCTGGCCCAGCACTCTACTGCCATGAATTTCACCAGAGACAAGTTATAAGTGGCTGGGAAGAAAATGGAAAACAATTACCTGCTTTCTGGAATGGCATAGTGCAGGGCTTAATACCTTCTTTAGCTTTCTTAGGATGAAAACTGAACATGTATTTAGGAGGATCTTTGTAGCTGTTGTTGAAAAAAGATCTGATTTTTTAAATTGAAAAATACAGATCACATGTGTTAACATCAGAGAAATGTGTATCATCCCAAAGCCTTATTCAATCCCTGTTACTGTTGAAGGAAAATCCTCCCATTGCAATAAAAGGAGATTGAACAAGACTTTATTGCTTGAATGTCTACCCAGAGACCAACACTGCCAGTGGTCCCACTACAATGGGCTGTGTGAGAGAGTGGCGTAAGATTTTTTTGAGCATTGCTTTGCACTGCAGTTTTATGTAGTAATTTTTATCTTTTTTTAACCACTGGGATTTCAGAAATGTGTTTCCAGCCCCACATCCCTTGAAGATCTTCTCAATGGACATGACTGGTAAATCAACAGCTTGTTGTGTGTGTGTATTGTGTGTGTAGTGTGTGTGTGTGTAGTGTACAGTGTATGCAAGCTCACATCTTTCTGTGATTGCTCATACATTGTGAATTGGAAGCATCACTACTGAATAAATTTATGCAATAGCTAAGTAGACTTTCATGAGTAAAAGAAAAACCCTATTGAACTGGAAGGGAGTGGAGACAAGTAAGGGCCTAAGAAATAACCAATCTGTGTCCCAAGGATAATAGATCACAGCTTCACTCAGCTGCAGTACAGCTGCAGTCACACTGTTTGTGTTAATGCTGGGTCTGCTCTCACACCTTCTAGGACAGTGGAGCTACAGAATTCTGCTGGTGACACAGATCCTATTAAAGTCACCAGCAGACATTGAAGTCCCATGACTTCAATGAGAGCTGGTCCGGTTCTCAAAATAACTTTGGAGAAATAACTACCTCAGCCATCTTCCACCATCTACCTTCAGGTACTTAAGAAACAGAAATCAAACACAGAAGCATAGTAAGGGCCATGTTCAGACCTTCTTCTACAGGCAGATAACTTAGGTGCTGTGACACTAAACTCCACCAGCTGCAGATGGAGCAGCTGCTCTGATTCACTCACTGCTCTCCTGAACAGTTGTGTCTAAATTAGGTGCCTGTCATGGGCAGTCTGAACATGGCCTCACAAACTGCCCTCTTGTTCCAAGGCCTTCCAGTTTTACTTTTTTTTTCTTCTTTTTTTTTTTCCTCTTTTTTTTTCTATAACAGATTCAGACCCTAGGCTGGAAAGAAATCATGCAAAGCTTGTGCAATATCCCCCAATGGGCATCCTGGGGAGGGTCACAGTTGATACTCAGAGGTCAGTGCTGGCCTTGGCAGTCAGAGCCTGGATCCGAGCAGAGTTGCAGGTCTTGCAAAGGATGTGCCCATCCAGAGGGTAACAGCCCTGATTGTCCCCTTCAGACAGGAGGCCACCACAGTCCTAGGAAATAAGTGAACAGAAAGAGCAAAGTAAATATGAAAGAGCAAGATTAAGCAAAGAATCTATTAGTCAAAGAAACTCTCTTCACTCTCCACCTTGTAACAGGATCCAGCCTGAGTCAGTGCAAAGCATGAAGCTGAGGTACGTGATGTCATTTACGATTAAGCTGTTTTCTGATAAGAGACAATGCTGCAGAGAGGATGGGTTCCCAAGCTCTCTGCTGAATTTAATCCAATTGAAAATAAAAGGAGATTATTCCCTTCATATTTCTGAGGAAGGAAAGGTCTTTAGCATTGGAGAAACATCAAACTGAAGCACATATTTATTAATTCAAAAAAAGGATAAAAAAGAAACTGGGAAAAAGTTTAGTACCGATACCTGACTCTAGGTAATCTCCTTTGGAAGAGTTAATGCCATGAAGTTACAGCCTCCATTCCAGGGGTGGCAGCTAAGCAAAGTCCCTGCCTGTCTCCCCCTACCGGAACTGTCACCTGTGTTTGTATTACAATTGGTCAAAAAGGTTGTGGCAAAAAGGAGGATGTCAGACAGGAACATGGAAATCCCACTACAAGGCTCCCACATCTGCTCCAGAGACTTCAGCCTGTAAGTTTTAAGGCTCAGTATAGCTGCTAGGAAAGTTGGGAATTACCCTTCACTGTGTGATTGAGCAATTTCTTGGCCCAGACTGCTGATGGATCCATGTGTGTGAAAGCCTGGGTATCTCAGCAGCCAGCATGGGGACATGCTGTATGATGAATTAGGCTCTACAAAATTTAGTGTAAGAATGCCCCAGCATCTCAAAAAATAATGGGCCTAAGTAATGGGCTGATATGTACCCTGAAAGCCAAGGTCACAGTGTGAATTGAAACAGAGGCCTTAAGTTTCAGCCTAGACCTTTAAACCTTAGTCCATCCTTCTTTCCAATTAAGGTTATTAAAACCTGCAACTGTAATAAGAAATATATTTGGTCTTATTTTCTTACCCTGCCATCTGGCTGATCTATTATCCAACAAGTAACACTAGCACTGAAGAATTCTTGAAGGTTCCTTAACACAGCTGTTCCCACAAGCTAATTGCTTTAAGGTGATTTTTATTCTGTCTTCAGATTCTTACCATCCAAATTACATGAAGTGTGTAATGAAACTGAACAGGAAAAGCAGCACAAAAAGCATAGCACAAAACAAGAATGATCATGTTTATGTGTCCATTAAAATTCTTCAACCCAGAGCCATATGCTGCGTTTCCTGTACAATCTTGCTCAAATCCTAACATGCATTAGCTTTCATTTTAAGAACATAAAGATGAGCTACATTTGTGTCCAGGCTATAATTTATGAAGTTCTCAAGTATTAAGCCATAATTGCCTGAGTCACATTCTTTTGCTCTCCTAATGAACCTGTTATAAACAACGGACCTGATCCTCTCATTTGCACGGATATAAACGAGGAAAAACTCCTTCCTTGCTGAAGTCAATGAAGTAATTTGATTGCAGAGCCAGTGTTACAACAGGGAATGCCTGTTGTGTGAGGAAGGTGAGGTGGTGATGAAGTTGAGCCAACCCTTGCTTTCTGTCCCTGCCATGAGTGGAATACCAACCTCGCACCGGTAGCACTGCACGTGGAAGTCACGATCCAGGGCAACAATGCGCACGGTCTCCTCTTGTCCCGGGGCTGGCATGATGGGCTCCTTGCACACAGAACACCTCGGGGCAAATTTCCTGAGGAAGCAAGAGACAGGCACAGTCATCCTCAAACTTGGAGCAACAGGTTTTATTAACTGGACCAGCCTGCCAGAAATGTGTGCATTTTTACCTACCCGCACACACACACACGTGCACACACCACGCAGGTTGGAGCTCTGCACAGCTCCTTCCTTGGAAAAAACCAGTCAAGAGCACTTTAGTCTTACAAAGCAATTTCAGGCATGTAGGATATTAAAGAACATTTATTAGGAGAGGACTTACAGAACTTCTGACAGGCAGCAAAGCATTTTGCCTGGCCTAATTAACAACCAAAGTGCCCGTGGAATGACCCTCACTTGTGGCACCTGTGCACTGCCACAATCCTCAGCCTCTAAGAAAATCCATGCAAAACTCAAGGTTAGAAAGATGGCCAGGATCTGCTTCAAAAGCATCTCTTGAAAACAAAAATCAAACTACTAAAATTTGGAGATTGGAACAAATAGTTTAAAAGTCTGAAAAGAAATGGTTAAAAGAATTGCCTTGCACTAACACTAATTTGTTGAGGTTTATGCCATCCACTTTAACCTTCCAAGCCATCTTACCCACTTAAGCACACAGAAGCACATTTCTGGCTGTGCTCACTCTCAGACATGAAGCAATCAGGGCAATTCTGACTTGTTGCATTTTCTAGCTAAAACCAACTCGGTTATCCAACAGGGTGTTGCCCAGGCTTAAAAGGGAACAGGTCTGGGTGCAGAGACCCTAATGTTTTCTCTTCCAGTCAGCCTGACTTCCAATTGTATAGTGGCAATAACTCACTGCAAGAAGAGACTGACTTGAATCAGGGTCAGCTCAGGGATCAAGAGCACAGCCCTTTCTTTTTCCCTTCTATTGCTCACCATATGCCCTTCTGGATAACTCACCCACGTTCTCTCTTCCCTCTGGTTTTGCTCCCCTCAGGTCTCATGAGAAGTGGCCATCTCTGCTGCTAGGCTTGGGGACATTGAGCCTGTGGTGAATCATTATCTGCTGGTTTTGTTCAAAAGCTACTGGTACAGTTTCCTGGCTGCAAATTCTGCCCACAAACAAGGAAACTTACACCCACAGAAGCTGTGGCCGTGTAATGAGAGCCAGGGTCAGGGGCTGTGGAGGGCAAAGCTTATGGCAAATATCAGAACACAAGGAGATCAAAGGCCCTTCTCTTCTAAAATGCCTACTAAGGATTGACTCTGCCACCCAGCCTGTCACATGAACCACCTCAGAATTAACTATCTTAGAAACAAAAAAAAAAAAATCTATCTGTACTAGGAATAAAGAAAAATATTAATTTCACTGGCAGCAGATAAAAGATGCCTGTGTAGCTGTGATCTAATGAAAGAATGAATTAAACAGTGGCTATAACAAGTGCTCTGAAAAATAACTTAAATGGATCATGATATGACCGGAGCTGTGATGGCAATTAATTATGTGCTGCTCCATGCAGGCCTTTCCTTATGCCATTTAGCTCAAACGTGGTACTTAAAAAATACTTCAACATTTCTTTGTCCAGGCTACTGTGAGTAATTCATTATAAGACAAATATTGTCTCCCAGGATCCTGAAATCATTCCTGCAGATTTCAGGGGATGTGGATCTGTTACTGCACGGCCTGAGCTCAGGGGGTTGCTGAGTGACAGTGTGAGCATCAGCTACAGATTTGTTATCAAGAGGATGTAGGTGTAGAACACTCAGCCTCCAGATAAGGAGGACACGTCATCCCTAATCAATTAAAACTGGGCTGGCCAAAGTACTGCAAAATGTGTGGTTGGCCAAAGACATTCTGAGTGTCACACTGGCTCTTGTGCTATTGCCATCACCTCCCCCTCAATCCTTCATTCAAAAATTTTTATGTCCTTCCTTGCATTGACAACCTCCCACTTTCCACTGTCAGAGCCCCAAGGTCCATGTGCAGTCACTGCCAAAAGGCTTCAGTGTGGGACATGGGCTCCCTTTCCCCTGAAAGCATGTGAGACCTTGGCCTTATGAGACTTAGGGAAGGGGCACTCTCCAAATTGTTAAGGGAGTGTGAGGGAAATCCTTCAGGTGCCTGAGTGGTGCATAGAACTCCTGCTGGGCCTGTGCTCAGGACCACATTTTACCTTACACATAACTGGTGGCACAGAAAGGCAAAGAAACACAGCAGCTGCCAATTAACCCAGCCTAGCTGAGCTACAGGGAACATCCTCCTGTTGGATTCTAACATGCCAGTTAATTGTGGCTGCTTCCCTTTCTGTCAAGTCAGCCAGCTTCTTTGAGCTTTCAGACCCACACACTGATGTCATGAGGCTCTAATTAAGTCTACCCCCTTAGAAATTAAGAGGTAAATGGTTGAGATGTAAACTCAAATTTGTCAGTATTGATTTCATCTTTTAATTGAGGGGTGTAATGTATCTGTCTTTTTCATACAGGGCAAACATTTGTGCTCTGATTATATCTACCTGTCTTCCCTAGATTAGTTGTGATGATGGGGGTGGCAGCATGTCAGTGACAAAAATTACTTGCAGCTATACCTTTCAACTTACTTTAAATAGTAGTTTCACTATAAATTATTACCAGGGCTGTATTTTTAGTAGCATTAGAAAGCTAATTAGCAACTAGAAACAAAAGGAGCTGTGAGCAGCCTGTGGCCACTGAGATCCCTCTAGCAGGTAAACAAATACCTGCAGAGTGCAGGAGGACAGGACCTCTCTTAATTGCTCAGTGGAAGAAGCAGGGAGGTGGTGATGTGATAGTGCAGGTAGAGGCAGTGAAGAGAAACGTGCATGTGCACAGTGAAGGCAAGGGGAAGGCAGAGCACTTAAAACAGGGAGACAGAGGTCATCCCTCAATTCAGCTCTAAGCAAAACAGAGATCAAGCAGAACTGTCCCCTAACCAATTAATCTTGTATGCCATGGCATGCCTGCTTGGAGCAAAGCTCTCCCTACTATTTAAGAGCCTTGGGAGAAAGTAGCATAGGGTTCAGAAGTTCCTGGAAGCTCAGTCTGAAAAAGAATTTTTAGGGTCAAAAGACAAAGACAACAAGCAAAGCACTGACAGCAGCTTAGGCCTTACTTATGGAAATCCTCGATGCAGTGGATGTTGCCACCAGCATCCACAGTGAAGGGGATGCCATCCAGGCTGCGGTGGCACATCACACACGTGAAGCAGTGGGGATGGTAGGCCTTCCCAGTGGCTCGGAGGATCCTTTCCATGATGGGCTTTGTGCAGACACTGCATTGCTCCAGTGTATTCTGCAAAGAAAACATACACAGCAGATGTGAGCACCATCTCAGCAGGACACTCACAAAGGGCACCTGGGCTGGACACTGCTGCTGGTCTGCTTGGAAGCTTTAGGTACCTTCTTTTCATTTCTTCTAGATAAAGTTCAGAACAGTCAACAGTTATCAAAGAGTATGATAACAGCACAGGGCCTGGGTCAAGCCTTTAGATCAGTGTGAGAACACAAACCAGAGGCTTCTCTCAGCAGCTCTGACAAGTGATCAGAGATGGCTCATCAGGTGGGTTATCTGAGACACAGCAGCTTCTGTAGCCAGGAGCACGTGAAGGAGTTGTGCAGCCAACACTCCTGAGCTTTTGCCTCCAGACTGCCCAGTCTAAGAGAGCTTTTGCAGCAGAGTTCATTAGAGACAAGTTCCACAGAGTGCAGTGCTAAACTGAAGTGCAAGCTCCTGGGGCTACACAGAGACACCCTAAGTAATTTGCCAATGCAGATCCTATAAAAATACCTTTATCTGCCTTGTATGGAAATCTTGATTTTCCTCTCTCACTGCAGAGAATACTGCTAAGTCTGGGGAGAGAACAAAGCAGTGGCTGCAAGGAAAGCATCTGTGAGGACAAGAGTTCAGGATGACTTAAATGCTTCATTTATCTCTGGCCCACGATGTTTGAGATAATGACTGTGAAATGCCAGCTCTAAGGCCATGATCCTTGCAGCACAGGTTTTACATACTAGCCTGCTCCTGAAGTGCTGGGGCCAAAAAAATTCCCACTTTTCAAGTGGGGTCCATTGAATGATTCATCTCATTTCAACCCTCACTCACCCTCGCAGTTAATTATAGAAACACCAAGATAATTTAGTTTCAGATGGTTGTCTGTGAGCCACACCAGCCCCTCTGACACCAACTGGGTAACTAACCATTTCAAAGCAAGCACTTTAAAATACACATGCCATGAATGGAGGGTGCAAACCACATAGACACAAACAACAAATCTGTGGCAATGATTTGGGTAATTTCATTGGACTTAAGAAAAGCAAAATTCACCTACTATTCTTGCTAGATGCACCTGAAGTTATCAAATAGTGTTATCAACCAGTGTTTGCATCTTGGGTGAGGTAGAAAAATCTATCATTACACTCTTGATTATTATTTGGATAGAAATAGGGAGGTGGGGAAAAAAAAGGAAAAAATCTAAGAGGACAGAAATACAGAAAGCTGCTAAAAGGCAGATCTTGTTGACAAACACAGGAAGTCTAAAGTTCTGCTTCCTCATGCAACAAAATTCCCAGAGAAAGTAATGCCTAGATTGATGCATTGTTATTGCTTCTTTGAGCCAGTATTCTCAGGGGCATGATCCAGTCCTTACATGTACAACCAAAATGCAGTGAAAGGAGATGAATCACCCAGGAACTCAGAAGGTTCTACACTCACACATTTGCTCTCAGACATTATCTCTAGGCTGCACATCACTGGTAAGGTACAAACATAGAAATACACGAGATCCTATCAGAGGATCAGAAGGATTGTTTTTGGAAAGGTTGATACAAAAAATCCTGAACTTCAACCCTTATAAGAACTGCCTCATGCATTTGTAAGGAGAGCACAGCCAGATTAGCATCAAATTCAGGCTGGATTCTGCTTTATACCTTGTAATAATGGGCAGGAAAGAATGACTGCTGGCCTTTCTGTCTGGTTACCATCACCATCATCATCATTATAACGGTGGCTGGCATGCCAGAAAAAGCAAGGTCAATAATTTTCTCCATGGAGAAATAACCTGGCAGATTTACCATTTTGCTTTGCATACACAAATCATTATAATCTCAGTCCGCATCCATGCGGTTCTCCGCGTTTTTCTGCCAAGGAGGGAAGGCAGGATACCTGCAGATACTGTTGGAAGGTTGTGCCATTCGTAAGGCATTTGCCATGAAACTTTCTGAACACACACAGGTATGGAGCATTTGCCTCACCAAGTCACTGCTTGCCTCATTTCCAACAGTTGCCAACAACAGAGGCCAAAGTATGAGAACAGTGCAAGAAAAACACAGAAATTCCTTGGGATTCGCTTCCAGTCTCCACTGATTACTGGTTTAAGGACTTCCTGAGTCAGAGCTTGGCTTTCCCATACTTTGCCTCCAGTGGATGCTTCTCCCATAAACTTTCCTGATTGATTTTTGAGTTCTGGTAAGTACTGATTGCCCACAACATGACCGGGAATTCCGTGGCTTACTTCCATGCTGGGGACTCACCTGTTCAGCAGTTCCCCATGTCTGCTACTGCAGCCCTCCCAGGAGTGTGACCAGAGCAGGCACCTGTAGCAGCAATCCACACTGCACAGGGCTCTAGCACCAAACAGCATGGCCTGGAACTGCTCTCACCACAGAGCCCATGTAACTCCTGCTCACACATTTTGGGCACACAAGGGATCAGTACAACCATCCTGTCTGACATCCCACATTAACGCTGATTTTGGTGGAAACTTTGCAGTGACCAGGACAGCAGGCAATCACCCTGCTGGATCATACCTTCTGAAAACACACATCTTCTGCTCCCAAATCTCAGCTCAAAGTTTGACATTTTCACAGCTAAGTAAAACAAGCATTATAAATTAACCAACTCCTGATTAAGCCTTCTATAGAACCCAAAAATGAGACCTGAGAAATTTATTCTTTTCATCCTTTCAAGTCTGTACCAGTAAGAAAAACAAAGTCATTAGTTTCAGACTCCAACTCACTCCCTGTCTGGGAGTGTATTTGCTTAAGCCTCTCTCCTTGCTAGAACCCTGGCTGCTCAGACCCTTCTCTTCAAGGTGTTACCAGATGATGCCAAAGGGAAAGCTTCCTTGATTCACACTCATTTGACATCAGGTTGCTCTAAGGCAGGATTTGGCCTGTGAAGCTACCAGGGTTTTCTTTGATTCTCTAATCAGGTTATCCCACATGCCTAAGTGCTGCCCCAGCAGCTAACAACCTGCACAAAGGTATTTCTGCACATTATGGGAACTGCATTCCTGTAGGATTATAAATTCAGCTTCTTGATTTTGCTCTCTTTCACAGTTAGTCCAACTCTTCTAGCACCTCCTGGAGCTTTCAGACCTTCAAGAAGCCAAACAAGATGAAGAAAAAAGCCTAACAGACCTATTTTCCTTCTTTTTTTCTCCAGCTGTTGCTGCAAGCCTGCTCTGTAATCAACAGGTAGAGATGAATGCATCTGATGAGCTACACTGAGAGCTAAGGCAAGGCACAAAGAAGATGAGAAACAGCTAGGAAACATCAGACCTAGGGGTTGTGGTCACATTCATGTCATAAGAATATAGACCACAAATCTAGTGTGGGCTGAGGGTAAACTTTACTATTCTTTTCCCATATTTTTGGCCAAGAGGCAGGGAGTGCCCTCATGTCTCCAAATCCAACAAATTTTTGGGGGGAGTTTGAAAAGCATAGGGAAGGAGCCATCCATTTCTAAATGGAACGTTGGCACAACGTTTAAGGCTGAGTCTGGGTCCATGTCTCTTGAGGGCAGAACATCCATGGCAAAGAAAAAGAACCTCACATGGGGAGAATAATGCACCCTGGATTCCAACAAGAAAAATAACCCCAAGCAAAGATACACTAAAACACAAAGAACTACAATGACCAGGACATCATGAATCATCTTGCAAGTTAAAATTAAGAGACTTAAACATGTATAGCACAATCAGTAGTAAAGTGGGAACAAGCTGCTTGGGAGCAAGCATCTAGCAAGTGGTGGTTGGAGTTGACCTCCCTAGAGCAATACTTGTCCCTTCAGAAACCACAGAAAGCCAAAGGGAGTTGCTCTGCAGATTTTAGGTTTAAACATGGGACACAAAGTAAAAACTCCAGCTGCTGGGAAAGACTTCTGGGTTGCAATAGCCAGGGAAGACTGGAGCTGGGGAGTGTTTGAGTCCTCTCCCAAAAACTTCATGTCCCAGATGGCAAGGTGGCAGAGGCTTTGGGGAACAGAGGTGCAGCCACAGCCCCTGGGCTGCAGCTCACCCTGCTGCCCTAATGCTGCAGATTATAACCCCTCCTAACCAAACCCGGGGAACAGCAGTAACTCACAGTATCTGCCAGCACAAGGACTCTCCCACAATGACCCAACAATGAGTGCAGAAGAAAAGCCACACAGATTAGTCATTGCTTCTTCTGCATTGGCAATTCATCCCAAGCTCTAATGAACATAAATAATATCTCCTGCACTCTGAACAGCAGACTGAGGAGAGCTCATGCACAGAGACACGAGCATGGTATTGCTTATTTTGCTGGGAGAGGGGAGGGAAGTTGCTGGAATAAATTACATTGGCAACTCATGCACAGGGACACAAACTCACTTTCTGTAAGCACTGCAGAAGAAACACATTTTTCGAAGTGACTGAGCAGAGGAGATGGTTTTAAGCTGCACGAATGAAATGTGACTGTTGTGCTAAAAACAGGCACATGGTCAAATACTATAGTTGAACTGTAACTTAGTAAAGTGTGGTAAGTGACATGCTTTAAATCTTGTGACTCCGTCTTTCATTTCCTCAGACAGCGAGGAGAGCAGAGCAGCAGACATTTTCCCCTTTGTGGGATATTTTTTGAGGCTTGAAAATGTTTCCATACTTGAACGAAGACAGAACACTTTAATCTCAAGAAGGCTGGTGAATTTATAAACCTCAAATTAGATCAGGTCAATTGAAAAACTGCACTTCAAAATAATTGCAAATGGTTTCATTTAGGTTTTGGGTCTGAAAATATATAGTTGTGTTATAAATTCAATATAAAGCAGACAGTGGTGGAGGGGTTAAGTGTCAAGATGTAATTTCAACACTTTCAAACACTTTTTTGGCATTATTTCTAGAAAAGGAAAACCAAGACCTGATTTCCACCCAAGGCTCCCCAGCTGCTATCTCCACAGATGGGTTAAATCTTGGCAAACAGCATTTAAGTCACTACTAGCCAGTATGAAGTTCCTTCCTGCACGTCTGAGGAGAGAACTTGGACATGAGTTAATGCTTCTCACTTCAGCTGGACACATTATTAGCAGAGGGTGACACTGCCCTTGTTGCTGGTCTGAGGGGTACCTTCAGCCAGGGAGAGCACTGCAGAAGCACCTTGGCTGGTGCTCTGACCTGCAGACTGCTGCCATAGCTGTGTGCTGGGGCAAGAGACGTGACCCCTGACAGCCCAACTCAGACACAGTGGTGAGCAGGGAGGCTGTTCTTTAGATGGTATAGCTTCATTTGCTGAGACATGAAAAGGAAGATACGGGAATAAATTACATGGGCACCCCTGCAATGTTACCAGCATGCTGGTAGTGGGTCTGAGCTGTGCTTACAGTACCCCTTGCACAGTGCAGACTCAACTCTTGGAGGTTATTGTATTCAGTGGCTTTCAAATTGTTCTTCCATTCGGCTCAGTTTTTAGTGGCTTTCCCAGCACAGTAGCAATACCACGGCTGGCATGCTTCTCCTCTGCTGGAATTTGCTTTTCTTGTCAGGAAAACTGAATTCAGCTTTGTAGTTTTGGACTCAGAGCAGCTGGAGGTGAATCTGGCAGAAAGTCCTCTCAGCATACAGGATGGAGGAGTCCCTTCCCCTTGCCCTGCAACTATTAGAGAAAGGCTAGATGTATTTCATGGCTTATGTTAGTAGCAAAGATAACAATGGCATGCAACTGAGTCCACAAATGTGCAATAACAGAAAGGCCATGATGAAAATGGAACAGTGCTTGAGAAATGCTTCTCAAATGATAAGCAGATGTCAAAATATGCTCTACAGTGAGAGGAAGAAGGAGCTCCATTTTTCTTATCAAGTGAAGGCTGAGGGATGGCTTTGTCATTGTCTGAGCACACCAAAAGCTAGAGAGGAAACTTAGAGAAGGCTGCTGGGTCTGGCAGGCACACACATTGGCCATACTACCTGCAGAAACAACTATATTTTTAATGCTGGATGTAATTAATGTTTGGAGCAGCAGAGGCAGGGACTGGGTGACTTCTCTGATGCTCAGTGCCAGTTTAGATAAGGCCTGCATCCCCTTCTAGCACCACCAAGCTGAGAGTGATGAAGGAATGTCAGAGTTAAACAATCTGCTCTGCATTATGCTCAATGTCCAACCACAGCCACATTGACTTCTTCCAGCTAAAAACCCACAAGAAGCCCCATGCTGGAAATCACTTCACTAATTTCTGGCACTCAAAGTTACTCATCTTCTGTACATTCCTTGCTCTGACACTGGAGATCTTTGTCCCTTTAAAACAGCAGAGCCTATGAATGTAAGAAATGACAGAATTGTCCTCTAAACTGGTAGAGTGAAAGATAAACTGCCTGGACTTGTGACTTTTAAACCAAGTAGTTGCCATAGGCAAAGCATTCCCATGCTCTGTGCCTCAGTTGGTCTGTAAATAAAATGGCTGTAGAAGTTACATATCCCAGTGAGAAACTGGATGTTGTTAGGTTTGATAAATACTTGTGAAGTACTCTGTGTGCCTAAATGGTTACTTAATGGAAACAAGATATTATTAACAGAAAAAATTAAATTCCTTTTATCTGTAATGACTTGCACACATCTCAAAAATCAACTTTGGGTGGTGCAGTACCAGGGAACAGCACCCAAGCTGTTATTCAGAATACTCTAACGTGGCTATAGCTGTTTGCAAGAGCAAAGTAGTTTAATACTGGGGAAATACTTCTAACTTACAGTTGACTATAAAATAGCATGGAGAATAAAAAAGTCTATGGAGATGAAATTTTTTTCAGCAACAATAATTATAGTTGCATGGAATACTACAGTAAGCCAAACACTTGAAAGCATCCTCGGCAATTGCTATGTAAAAGAACATTATTAAATATCTCAGTAATCAGCTTCAGTCTCTTCAGTAATTTTCTAGTGAAGCTGCATTCCCAAACCTCCTCGCATCTTGTCTACTGCCACCAGGACAGGGGAGCTGCACACTCCCCAGAGAACTGAAGCAGCACATTGTGCACGTTGGTGAGCAGAGCTGACTCTTGCTGTTAGCACTGCCACCACACCCCAGGTATGGACCAGTAAAACCACGTGAAATCGGTCACTTCACACCAGGACTGCAACTGGCCCAGAAAACATCCAGCCGGGAAGCTGGGACAGGCTTTTGGAGCACTGGAGAGAAAAACATCTGTAAAGCACAGCAGCACCAGCAGAGCACAGGAGATGAGCCTGCCTTGGCAGGGAGGGATGATCTGATAAGACAGTTTCCATCTCTGACTCCTTCAATCCAAGGAGATCCTAAGCACAGGACCAGACCTTCATTCCAAGACGTTGCATAATACAAGGCCTGGCGCGAGATGCTGATTTTCGAAGATTTCTGATTTGAAGGAAATCCCTCAAAATCCCTCCCAGAATGTCAGAGGTAAACAGTTTGTTCAAGGCTCCTGCAGCTGAGGCAAACTGGCCCAGAGCTACAGCGGAAACCCCTGGGCTGCAGCACACAACAGCAGCCATGCCTCAGCAGATTAATATTGCTTCACACACTGTGGTCCCTACCTAGGGAGAAACCAGCCCATGGCTTTGCCCAACACAGAAAGATGTGTTTGAGCATTTGTTAGAACTCTTCTTCCACTGAAGTGAACCTTGGTAGTTTTAAAAACTATGATATTCTATTAGCTTTGCTCCTGAGGGACGGGGGGAATACACGGCAGGTTTTGATAGCCTGTGCTTTTATCAGTTATTAACACCCACACATCCAGTGAGAGCACCTACAGACCACACATAACTCAGGGCTCTGCAGAACAAAGTGCTCTGGGGGATAAAGCAAAGCCGTTCCTTATTCCCAAGCACTCTCAGTCTTTGTGCTGCTGATTAGCTCTGCTTGCCTTACGTGTTCTCACCACCAAATTCCTCAAAACATGATGTGCCTGACCTTGCATGCCGCCCCAGAGTTTTGCCTAAATAAAGGTTCTGTCCTATTGTGATTACTTTCTGCAAAGGCAGCAGAATTACACGCAGCTGGGAGATGTGGCAAACATCGAGCAGATACACTCTCCTCCTTGTTTAGATACAATTGTGGACGACACAGAGATTTCAAGCTTAATTAGCAATACCAAGGAAGCTGTTAGAGAGGCATTTCAAACGGCTTGCAGTTTAAGCTGATTAGAACTTTGTGAAAACAAAACAAAATTGTGCAGCAAATTGTTAGGCAAAAATTCAAGTCAAACTGAACCGCATCAAAGGAAACAGCGAGTGACTATCGGCAAGAAGCGGGCTTTTTTTTCTTTTCTTTTGGTGGGGAATTTAATTTCATAGCCTTTAATAAACCCAATGTTCCAATCCAAGCTTGCCACTCTGGCAAGAAGCTTAACCAAAATAACATTGGAACTCAGAGCTGACGGACCAAAGAGACTATAAATTGTTCAAATCCGGGCACAATACAAGAAAAAAAAATGAAAATTCCATTCAATTTTCCTGTTTTAGAATTTTGATGTAACTGACCATTGACATGGAAATGTTATCTTGACCTTAACTGCTAAAGTTGACTTGCAGAGGAAAAAATGACTGAGACTCTGACATCTCAGTGGTTATTTATAGTTCCCCTCACTCTCCTCTTTCTTTGTATTTTTACATTTGAAATGAGTTCTCGCCTGCTATGCATTCCCTGAAGGATTGTTCAAGCAATGCAAGAATTTGTGACATAAAAACCATCAAGAAAATGGAACTTCATTGATTAAAATGGAAAACAAATTTTAGTTGGAAATTCTCGTCAGTAAATTAGCATCCAGCAAAACTGGGCTTGCTTTGGTTACAGATCGAACACTACAAGCCTTTCAATGACAACCTGTTTAAAGTTAGCTTTTTATGCTTCCTGTGCTCTCCAAGAGAGATTTCCTGGAGAAACAAAAAACAAAAAACAAAAAAAAAGGAGAAAGACAGGGCTACTGCTCGAGAATCTAGGTTCTCCTAGGGTTTGTAAGGAAAAAAAAAAGAATCATTTCCCTTCACTCCTTGAGAATAAAAAGCCCTCATCCCCCTAAGCCTCAAGGAAAGGCACACCATCTATTTTCCTCTGCTTATTTCAAGTCACAGATAAGGGCATCTCTAAGTCACTTCTAATGGCTACTAAATAAATTAAATATTTCAGCAGGGTATCAGTTTAACAGCTCCCCCTACTACCTTAATTGCTCAAACAAAGAATGCAAAGCTTCTCCTGAAGATCTCATACAAGTCACAAGAGAAATTAATTTTTTCTTGCGGCAGGGTCAGAGCACTGGAAACTAAGGGTGTTTGGCTTCTATCCTTGGTTCACCAGTGACTCAGAGAATAATTTCATTATTTTCCTCCTCTGTTCTTCATATTATCTATGGAGTGGCTTTAGTCAGCTATTGGGAGGTGTGTGATGCTCTGACAGAAGTCACATCTCTATTGCAAACACCAAAGTTGGCACCTGGAGTTACCAAGAAATAAACACCTCCCCAAACTGAAACAAAATGAAAACCCAAGCAAGAAGGTAATGAGATTTTGCACAGAATTTCATGGAGCTTTTACTGAAACACCTTTTGAGTGCAAGATAATGTTTTTTCAGTGTATACGTGCAAGTTGTGAAATACAGGTCATTGCAGCAGTTCAGCATAAAAATAGCTGCTTTTAATAGATAACGTAATCCAGAATAAAGCTTGGAAAAAAGCTCCCCCAAAACTCTCACAGCACTTGGCTGCTGCTGCTACCTGAACTGACAGAGAGAACATGATTTGCCCAAATCTGTGATATGTTTCCTAAAGAGTTGCCAATACGTTTATATCCCCGATGTGAGGAGAACGTCTTGGAGCCTTTTGGGCAGTGGGAGACTCATCTGCGCCTGAAATATGAGGGCTGAAAGCTTTGTGGGTGCTCTGAGGTCTTTCCAAAGAGAGAGGGAGTTTCTTATTTCTTGAAGAAAGCCTCCTGAGTGAAATGTCTATTTTTAAAGACTCTGAAAGAACACTGGAAACCCACAGACAATCAGCACTGGCCACTGTCAAGAACAACAGAACCCGAAATTTAGTGAGTGAATGTAAGGCAAGAACTGTACTATAGTCTCTCCCCTCTACACCAAGACTAGGAATTTCTTGTTTTGGGGGGGGCAGGATTTCTTCAGAGGTTTGAATTAAATTATTTCCTGGAGCGACACCCCTTCTTCTATCTAGAGTCAGACTCTAATTGGAAATAAATCCAGCCTGCTGACTAAGTCCAGGGTCAAATATGTCACCTACCAGGTACTGAGATTATTTTTAGATGCAATGACATCCCTGTTCTTTTCATTCAGTTGACCTGGATGTTTGATTTGGTTCCTTGTCTGGGAAAGCAAGTTTGAGCCACTTGCTGAGATAAGAGTGACAAAGTAGGAAGGGATACAAAAGCAGAAAATTGAGATGGCTATGTAAGAAGAACCCAGACAAGGCATGGCACAGAAAAGAGAACTTCCCAAAGAGGTCAAGTGAGATGTGAGAAAAGTGAAAGCTGGAGACTGATGTTCCACCCGGGGAACTCGTCCATCACCTTCCTTCCTCCACTGTGAGATAATCTCATCCACAAAGACAGAGACACAGAAGATGATTTACATCAGTCCCTCTGCACCTCTGAGGGTGCTTCTGCTGGAACTCAGCTTGCTGTACAGTTGGGAGAGAAATGACAGCACATTATTCCTTCTAACCTTACAAAGACATACCCACACAATAGATCAGATCCTTCCTTGGATAAGTGAAAAGTAAACCAGAAGCTTTGGGCTACTCTGCTGTTCAACAAACTGCTATGGGAAGTTGGGCAGAAGAGTCTTTGTAACACAATTGTCTGCTGAGTTGACTCAACCTCTTGGCACTGTTCCTTTGCTCTCAATCTAGAAAAATTAAGGCTCCCTGAAAAATAAAAAAGTTCTTCCTATTTTGTACAGACAACATGGAGACTTGGCTTTAAAGATCTTAGATGGCAAAACCATAGGAATGCAAATAAGCTCAAGAGTTGCATCAAGAGCAGACAGGCATGTCTGAGTAGGTGGTAATTCTCTGGTGTCTGCAGGGTTAGTCAAGGATGTTCAGAGCAGGAAACATGCACTCAAAAGTAATTTCTTTCCCTTTCATTACCATGAGAAATTTTGGATTAATTTGGAATATGAAGGACACTGGTCTGAGCTGTCAGAAAGGTTTATGTCAGAGCAGAGCAGACCAAAAATCAAGCTGACAGCTGGCATTTCTTTACCAGGTCTTTTACATCACTTGAGGAGGCTGCCCTGGATGTTATTTCAAGTTGAAAAGCGCAGCAACTGAACACTGTTCTAGTCAGTATTTACTAACCAGATTACTCTGATGTTTGTGAATTCAACACCAAAGGCTTTCTGTCAAATACTACATTTAAAAAAAGAAACAACAGTTGAGAAAAAAACCAGCAAAACCCAAAGTGAATGGAGCTGCTGAAGAGAGTCACTTGGGCACATGCCTCAGCAGCACAACCTGCCGTGTCTTGTGACAGTGCTTAAGAATCAACAAGCAAAGCAGAGCAGCAATGGCAGGAGAAACCAACTTGTCCAACCTCACTGTTTTCCTAGTGACACAGTTACATAAGAGATATGCATTTATATAAACACACTGAATGTATAATAGATGTTATATAACATGTCCATTCTCATGTCGATAGCATCCTCTCAGCATATGGACTCTCAGGCTGAAATCACAGTGGTCATGGAATAAAGAGGAAAAAACAACATTATTGCAGGATCATTCTGATCTGTAACTGTTCCATTCCATTATGGGGATTTTCTTTCCATAACAGTGGAAAAGACCATGCTCCAGTGCTCCTGACAGTACTTTAAAAGGTCTGAGATCACCTGCATCAATGGTTGTTTCCCAATGTAACTGCTGAATTGTTCATTTCCATCCTAATACAACTTCCAACTTTCCTTTCTGAGGAGTAGAAATTGCCATTTCCCCAGCAAGAACATCTGAACACCCAAAGTAATCTGACCCTCATATTTTGCCAAGCAGCTCATGCAAAAAAAAAACCCCTGGACCACATTTTTCCATGGCCAGCTTCCGATTTATGGACCTATGAGGAACAGAAGAAGGAAGGGCCACTCTTCATCAGGCTCTAACTACAGACCAGATCCAGGTGAAAACGGACAAGACAGCCTGGTATTAGCAGGCTCATGTATCTGAGTGATCCAGCTAATGCAGGCCATAAAAACAAGTGCTGGTGGTCTCCTAATGGAATTTTATTGCTGCACTGGTGGTGCAAAGTGGTCACTCCCACATCAGCTTCTAAAGATATGAGGGACAAGGACAGAGGGACAGGGAGTGGCAGTGAAGAGTGGGGAACAAGGAAGTTTATCTACAGCTTTCTGAGTCATTCTCAAAGTTTGCTGCTGGAGCAGCATAGTCCAGCTCTGCCCTACCTGCAAGTTTTCCTATGGAAAAGTTACTGTTGGCTCTTTCACATGCAGCATGAGTCCAGTGAGCATTGTCCTGCCAGCTCTGCAAGGGCAGCTAAGGAGTCTTGCTGGAAATCTGGCCCCAGAGAGAAACAGCAGAGGAAAGCAGCCATTTCAGAAGCACATTATTAAGCCATCAGACCAGTAGCTACAGGATCCCCATGGAAAAGTTGATCCAGGCACTTTGTATAATTACTTGAGGCCTCCCAGTCATTTATTCCCTTTTGTGGTTGGCAGGAAAAGTCAGTATCTTCTGGAGCTGCAAAGTCATAGGGCTTTTTAAGAAGCCAGGTTTGTAGGTGAAGACATTTCCCTTTGCAGAACCTTTCTGGAGCACACAGTGCTCTGCAGCAATCCAGGCTAATGCAGCGAGTTCAAATGAGCATGGCATGCAGGCAAGTCTAAGCTTTCCATTTGCTTCACCTACATATGTTTTAACATTCACATTTTTAGATGAAGAGGCATAAAAATAGCTTAATTGTGTATATTGCCTACATTACTGCTGGACTCCACCTGTGGGAAGGAACTGGAGTTAAAGTTTTATTAAAGTTTCACATGTTTCCAGGAGGCTGCTAATTATCCTGCGTGTTTTATACAGTATTTCTGGCTCCAGGGTCTTTCTGCCCTTTTCTGAAAGAAACCCAACATAAAAATATTTGAGACGAGACCTGGAATGTGTAACTGAAAATAAGGCATTCACTCCAGGGTTCATCTAACCCCACGTATCCTTGTTCTTACCAGGCTTTGGAAAGCGCTTTGAGATCTGCTGGTAAGAAAATACTGCCTGGATACCAAAGGCTTGTCTTTGCCATTTAGTTCTCCTGCTTCCATGCACTTCAAACTCCACTGTTTGCCTGGCATTCCTGTGATTACAGCTTGGTGTAGAGTTGATCTTTTCAGGGCCTAATGGAAGAATTAATTAACTTTGGGTATAGCCCTCCTTTTAATGACTAAAAGCTTAACAGTCAACAACACACTGCAAAGTGTCCTCGGGGATAGGGTGTTCTATATTTTAGGGGGGGTTAATTCAAACCACCTTTTCTTAAAGACACTTAGAGCCAGCAGCTTGAGTTGGGGTATGTTCAGCATCCTGGAAAAAAACAAAGCAGCCCATATTCTCTGACAGAGAAGACAAACCACAAGACAGCTGGAAAGAAGGCCAGTTTTTGAAAACAGCAGCTTTTACCTCTTCTGACCTAGATAGCTGACCACCCCAAGCACAAGCTCCAAGTCCTTTTCTTGTGCTCCTTGAACAAAGGCAGACAGATCTCCAGTGGCCATAAATCATCGTTCTTCAGTGGTATCAGCTGGAGTTACTGACATCTGGACCTGCTGTGGCAATGGTCTAACAGGAGGAATGTGTTAGCTAGTGCCATGTACAGAACACAAGGATCTTGTCAGTATGCTATGTGCGTGCTTCCCACCATGCTTGGGCTCTCTGCTTTCTTTTGGGAACATGACAAAAAGAAAACCAAACAAGCCACCACTCCTTCTACCCCAAATCCAGAGTTTGTGAGGTCCTTGGTGCTTTACCAGCATTGTTTCTGTGCAGAATCCTTGGCAACCAATCCACTTAGGATTTTTAGTGCTTTACAGGTTTGAGTAAATCAAGACTTCCATTGCAATGCCCAAGAAGAGCCTGAACACATCAAGAAACAGACTTACCACTTGCTAAGGGCTCCCTTAGCTGGCTCTACAGAAAGCTTGGATCCTTCCTAAGGAAGGTACTTTGCTAGATGAACCTCCACCTAGAGATAAAGCCGCTGAGCCAGAAGATGGTTTTGTTCCTAAACAAATAGATGGCCTCACAGTTGGGTGTGTTAAACCAGTTTAGTTCAAACGAGTCCAGGATGTTCATCAGTCTATGCCTCTCCATTCCACTGCGCTGATATCTTACTAATCCACTAATTTTATCAGCAGTTTTTTGTTTTTTTTTAATTTGTTATTAATAACAGAGTACAGGTAAGCATCCAGTACTATCAGACGTAAGAGCCCTGCAGTACCACACCAGAAATCTGTTTCAGCCATGCTCATTCACATGGTTTCTCTTGTAGGGACAGTTGCACTAGTCCCAAAGATGTGGCTGGGGGACAGATGGTTTATCCCAGGTTAACAGCACAGCAAGTCTTAAGCAGAAGCCATTAATAAGCTGTGTGATTTAATGACATTTCAGGGTTTGTATATTGTGCAGAAGTCACTCCACACATTTACTACAAATAAAAAACCTTAAGTATCTTTTTCCAGAAAGACTTAAGAATTGCTTCAACAGGAGAAAAAACTACTTTACCTTACTACAGTATAAATTGCTAATTACTCCACCAAGGCCCTGGAAAGCAACAAGCTCTCTCTGGCTGTTATTGTCTAGATGATATGAAATGCCTAAATAACATTTTCAAAGCTACTGGTCAAGCCTATGTCTGCAGCAACTAAAGGGCTCAGAATCACCATGCAGAGATGATCCTAGAGCTAAAAGCATTGAGAGAGCTTGAAGACTGACTATTCCCCAAAAGAATACAGAAAACTGCAGTGTAAAAGAAAGTGCAGTCCTAATGTTAGATCTTTCACAAACAGAACCAGGAGAAAAAGACGTGAAAGTTCCCTTGGGAAGCAAGTGGGAAGCATCTGCAACAGCTGATACTGAGCAAGGGGAACCTCTGAAACTAATCTGAAGTAGTTTTGTGCACTTGTAAATCCATTTCTGTAAGTTTCAACTTTATAAAGCTTTTAAATTATTCAGTGTCTATTGGATGTTACAGTAACTTGCTGTAATCTTAACACAGTTTGAATTAATGTTGATGATATTACATTAATGCACTTGGAGTACCAGGAGTCCCCAACAATGCCCTCTGTCAAAAATACACTGCTGCAGAGAAGAGAACATATTCTCCCTTAGCTGTCCTTGCTAGCCTAGGAGATGGGAAGGTGCAGAAGAGAAATCCAAGTAGAAGCTCCCTGCACCCCAAGACCATGGCCATCTGTCAGCTAATTAGCCCTCTGAAGTCACTCCATGCAAGTCTCAATGAACAAACAATTAACATCAACCCATTTCTCAGCAATGTATAACTAAGGCACAGTGAAATAACTCAAGCAGAGCGAAAAATAGATATAAGACAATGAAGAATTCAGAAGAGAAGCCAGGGCTGTGAGATACAGACCCAGA
This sequence comes from Polioptila caerulea, assembly GCA_013397295.1. NCBI lineage: Eukaryota > Metazoa > Chordata > Aves > Passeriformes > Certhiidae > Polioptila > Polioptila caerulea. Next base: position 450,587 of record VYXF01002802.1, on the reverse strand, counting down.
ACTGTGTTCAAATATCTCAGGCTCCGCTACTTTAAGTTTATCAGATTTCTTCTTACCTTCCTCCACCTTTAGGGTACCCTCAACTGTTTTGGCACATTTGAGGCCAGCAAGACAGCCTCAATTCTGGATTTAGGAGCTAAGGAAGCACTAAAAGGAAGGAATGACAGGCAAGAGGAGGAAAAAGGCATTTCCCAGTTGGCTCCCAGAACCCTGACATTAAAGTACAAGAGGAAACTCAAGTGCCAGGAAAACCTCTCAGAGGAGTGTGGACAGAAAACCCAGTGTTGAACGCAGCTCTGGCAGCCTGGCCGTGCTACCCCAAATACCTGGTGTCACAGAGGGGCACAGGGTAGTTCACCTGCCCATCCATACCCTACATGGGGTAAAAGCAGCACCACAGGGCCATTTTTCACACCAGGATCTCCCCTCTATGAGGCAGACCAAGAATTCCTTCTCTTGGCAGGCTTGTGAAGGACTCTTTACATTTTCCTCTTCCTTTCCAACAGGTGCTGCCATTTGGCACACACAGCTGACACATCACCCACACGTGCCCCTGAGCTTTGTAAATCCCATTGAGCAACATGTTAGCTCAGACATGCAAGATGAACTCAATTGAGAATGGAAGGACAGTGACCACAGCAGAACCCCATTTTTAAAATCTTTGGCAAGGATTTCAGAGGGTAGGGTAATGTCAACCATACATTTTTATATGCCAGGTTATTTTCTGAAATTGCTTGTGCTTTAGATCCCATCCACTTCCTAAAAAAAGATATGTTTTCCACCAAAACCTGCTGAAAAAGAAATCTATTGCAGAAAGGGGCAGCTGCACCTTGCAGATATGCACAGCTGAAGATCTTTTATGTAAGACTCCCCCTGACTGTGTGGAGAGCTGTTAAGATGTCAGATCATGGTTTGTTGCTCTCAGGGAGGCTGCTGCAGCACTCAGTCAGAACAAGTTTACGTCTTGGAGGAATTAATTTGTCTGAATAATGTCATCCTGGTTAAACAAAATGTTAGGGGAAATATTGCAGCGTTCTGGTGCACCTCCCTGAACTGATGCCTATATATGGGGATTAGCCAGCATGAAAGGGATCCTGCTGAGTCAAATTGGATTATAGCAGTATTATTTTATAGAAACAGTAGAAAAGAGGAGGGAGGAAGGAGCTAGGGAAACCTTGCAAAAACATCAGCTATTTGACATGTTAAAGCAAACAGCACAGATGTGAAAACGCTGCCTGCTTACACAAGTGCATCAGAGCCAGGTCAGCTGACAGCAGTAACCCAAAAATAAGCTTTTACCTCTTTTTTTAAACCCATTTTTTTCAAGCCACAGAGCTCCCAGAAAGCAAGGTGGACTCCCGTGCTTTCTCAGGCATCAGGAGATGTGTTTGTGTTCCCAAGGACACACCCTGGTGGTGGTGATAATGTTCCTTACATGGGGAGGATGTCCTGGAGAGCCTTTCCAGGCTTTCCCAATTGCCCAAACAGCACGTACAGGGGCAAATGAGCTTGCAGACTCAGCTCTCAGAGCCCTTGGGGAGCTGGTGCAGACGGCAGGAAGGGAAAACATGTAGATTTTCAATAAAGTCCCTGAGGTGCCTCCATTTATCGCCACCAGGCACTCACACAATCATTTATGTGATGATTGTTCAGTGCTGGCTGGAGACTCAGGGCTGGTGGCAATTCACAAATGGGACATGTCCTTGTACATCTCGTTTGCAGAGCTGGATCTGTGGTGTGTTCTTAGAACATGCCTGGAGGGCTGATGTCCTCTCTCTCCAGCAAACAGCTTGACCTTACAGTAATGGCATCAATTCCTCTGCCTGTCTTGCTCTGGCCCAGCAAATATTTACCTGTGCAAATAGGAGATGCAGTGCAGGGACAGAAGACTGGGTGACTACAGCTGCAGTCCATGAACAGTGCAGAGGACCCAAGGGTGGGTGAAGAAAACCCCTCCACAATTCTGTCATTAAAGGACAGACCCTATTAAAGCATATAAAACCAGCAAAACTCAGGCAGAGGTGGCACATTTTAGGCCAGGAAGAATTGTCTCAGTATGAGGCAAGGCTTGTGCCTCTCTTTGTAGCACATCTATTCAGCAGTGCTGCTCTTGGTGGATCAAAACCCCTGTGCCTGCTCCCCCTGGGAAGTGTCATTTTAACTGAGTGTGGTGGATTGTGCTAAGGGTTGTGCTTTGCAACACTGAGCTGAAGGCCGCTGTGGTAGCAGTGGAAAAACACTCCTCCATCCTCCACTGCCCAATGCCAGAATATCCACTGCAATGCTATGCTAGTCAGAGCATACAAACACATGGTTTGAAGGAAAAATTCAAAAGGATTTGAGTCATGGGAGTATAAAAAAAATTCTCAAAAAACCAAATAGAATATATCAGTCATGTTGTAACTTGGAAAGCCAAAATTTCCTCCCAAAGACAGCAGTGAAACAGTTTCCAAGATTCCAGGATGCATCTCTGTCTGGAGCTAATAAAGACATGTTTTTAAATCCAAGTTTCAAGCCCAGTAAAATCCATTTCTGACAATAAGAACCCAGCCAGATGAAGAAATCACACCAGACCTTCCTAACACACCTTTTGCTCACAGGTAGCACTGTAGTCCATCCAGCTCATCCCTCCAGCATGGTCATGCCCATCGTGGTGCCCACTGCATAGCTCCCATGGATTAAGGCCCTTTTCCATCTCCTTTTTGCAGTCATCTGTATCAGCCATGTGTTTTTCTAGGGGAGAAGGTGTTGCAGGCTGGGAGACTGTGGTGGGAAGATGAATGCAGTCCTGACCCACATCATCCCAATGAACGCTTCCCTTCATGCCTTGACCCTCTCTGGTACATCACAGGTTATTTTCTGCATGCTGGCTTCAGCTGGAGCTGCAACAAGAGCTCTTCCAGAGCAGTCTTTTCTGTCACATCTCTCCTACATCTAAGAAAGGGCAGTTTTGGTTTTGCCCTCCAGCTGAGGCAGTTTCAGAGCCTGGGTCCACTCATCTCTGGGGCCCATTTCCCAACTACTTAAAACCGCCTGGGCGTATTGCAATTCCAGTTTTCCTTCGTGGCTGCATCATAGAAAATGGTCAGAACCGCCTTTTTGGGTGGAGTCAGTCCTGAACCAGAGTGAATTAGAGCATGACTAAACATCCAGGCCATGTGGGAGCTATAGGTGGAAGAAAACCTACTTTCTAGCTACTCAGATGCTGCTTGCCTTAAATACACCAAGCAAAGGTGACACCAGCACTGGGGTGATTGCAAGAGTTGTTGGTAGGGCTGGTTAAAATATCCTTCCCTAGGAGGTACCAATAACTCTCCACCATCACTCCCAAGGCAAATGCCTGTCAGCCCAAGCACGTGGCTTGTAGCGAGATGAAGTTATCTGGGATGAATTCCACCAGAAACATCAGACCCATTTAACAGCAATCCCCTTGTGCTCCCTTAAAGAAATAGCAGTAAAAACCAAAACAACCCCCCACACTCCCTGTGTGTAAACATCAGCAAAAACTAAGTAGTTTAATATATTTTGCAGAAGTAAAACCAAAGTAAATGCTTTGCCTCCAACACATCAGGAACATATTATTACCACATTGTCTTCAGTGATTATTCAAGCAATGAATTTAGATGTTCAGGGAGAAGAATGTTTGCTAAAATATTGTTATGTAACATGGGGAAAATGACTAATTCTGCCCTTGATCTTTTCCTATTTTGCTCCAAGTAAGAGTCATTAGAACTCATTCTCTGGTCGAAGCAGCAGCACGGCCGAATTCTGACCCAATTCCCCTGGTGGCTTTTACAGTGGGCCAATCCTACCCCAGGCAGCTGAGCTGTTCCAGAATTACTGAGCATAACTGTCTTCTGAATCAGTCCTCCAGGGCTGCATTTTCCAAAGACAGGTGGAATAAACAATGCACATTTCTCCATGCTCCCTGCTGGCAGAGGTCAGGGATCATTTACTTCCTGTTCCTCATGACTTGTGAGGAGTCTGGAGCCTTACATGTGAGCCAAGTGGGGCCAGCTCCATCCAGCAGTTGTGTGCATACTTCAGCAACTGCTGATTCACAGAGTGGGGTTGCTACATGAATTCCTCTCCCGACAGCAGATGCAGAAGATGAAGACCTGTTCTGTGTATCCTTATTTTCAGTCCATTTGTTTCAACAGTCTACATAGAAGACAAATAGACCTGTCTGTTCTTATGGACAGCTATGAAAAGCTGACATTTTCCCATCTTAGTGGAAAAATAATAAAAAAAATCAAACAACCAAACAAGCAACAACTACCAAAAAAAAAATCAGAAGTAGAAAATTTTTCAATAGCCTTTTTTATGTAGTGACCCAATCCAACCTGTATTGGACTGAAACCTGTCCTGCATATACAGAAAGAAGGTGACACTGACCCTGGGCTGTATTCATAGAAGAGTTCCAGTTACAGCCATTAAGAAAAAATAACGTTGTTTGAAGCTCCGGAACGGCCCCTGACTTCCCCTCCTAAATGAAAAATTTGCATAGGAAATGCCTAATCCTGCCACAGTTTTGAGAATCAGCTTTTCACTAGCAGGAAGAAAAAAAAGAAAGAAAAAACTGTTCTTGGGGTTTCCTTTCAAGCCTTTAGATTCTAGCCTTCAAAACATGTGATTTAAGATTTCCATTTTGGGGGATAACTGGGCGGAAAACAGAAGTTTTCAATGATCTTCAGCTGAAATCCATTTCTGGGCAACTTTCTCCCTAAGTCACTGGAGAGGCAGAGATGGGTTTTAGCTCTCACAGGGCTGTGTTGCCTCATCAGGTGATATATCACAGCTCAAGTATCTGCTCTGATCAGGCTGGGGTTGTTTTTTTATCCTTCCTATAACCTCCAGCTAGGAGCACAATACTATGCATGATTAGATAGGCTGGACAAGTCTACATCTTGCTTAGCTTGAAGTTAAGAGGCAGAAAATTTACTGAAATCAAGTATTTGGGATTTATCCAGATATTTCCACAGCCAGAATCCAGCACCTTGGGGCCAACCCTATAATATTCTCTCCCTCTTCCTAAGACTGAGGTTCAAAGGCACTCATGAAGCTCTGTCACTGCATTAGCCTGCTCCAGTGACATTTACCCAATCAGTCACAGAGATCCTCATGGTCACTCACTGGACACCTGATACAACACTTCTGTTATTTTTAATTAACCACATCCAAAATAAAATTACTGGCTCAGTCCTCAGTGAGTCTGACTTGAACCCATGTCCCCTCAGTAACAGCGAGGGCTGCTCTCAGTGGAGGAAAATGCATCAGCCTGCTAAGGGATGGTGGGGCAGAAAGTCCCTGACCCTACCAGGAAGCTCTGGAAGGCAAACAGGGCTCCTTCTCCAGCTAGAGCACCAGGGCTTATTTTGCAATTAGGCAAGAGAAGATAAAGGGACAAGCAAATTTCCTGCTGTGATGGGGCATTTGCAAAGCAGTCCCTATAACTGCATCTCATTCCTAGCAGTACCAGTCTACACAGTGCTGGGTTATTATGTAGTGTCTTGGACTGCTTGGAGGTAATAAGCATTCACCGAAAATGGACTGCTATTAGCCACTGGCAAAAGCTGATTATAATAGTGCCAGCACTCAAATATGTTTTCCACCCATTTACAAGAGGAGTAAAATAACAGGAGGGAAAAAAAAAAATCACATTTGCCAGTGTTTGGAGCGTAGTGTGCTCTACATACAATTATCGAGAGAATGACAGGAAATTGACCCATTTACTCAGAAAAGTTCCTATCGTGTTCTGCACTATTTCATTTCATGCCCATTTGAGAACAAGTCATTTCTCTTCAGGGCAGAAGATAAATTGTCAGCTCATACACACATCTCTTTCCATTGCCAGGCACAAAAATATCACAAAGAAACATTTTCCTGCCCTCTGCTTAATTTTCTTCTTCTTCTTCATCTTCTCTAATAAATGGTGCTAACTATAAAAGTCAACAGACTGTAAATAAACTCAATTCTATTCCTTCCTTACCTTATGATTGATTTTTGGACATAATGTATTCCACCCACAAGGTCTCTTGTCTGATTCAACTGCTTTTCTCAGCACCAAAGAAAAATCAGATAACCTCGGTGGAAGAGCTTCATGTAAAAACAGAAACATTTGGCAACTACAGTTTTCCTAATGGCACATTGCAATACAGGCTATACAGCACAGCAGTGCTCCATGTCAGCATGGGAGAGCTCTGGGTATTTAGGCAGAGGGGCTGCCAGCAGGGCCATATCTGAAACAGCAGCAGGAAAAGGTGTTTGGGTGCTTGGACAGGGTGTGGGGAAGCCCCAGGCAGTCTCTCTGCCCTTGGACTTCCCCTGCCCAATTGAGCCAACGACTTTTCTGGCTCTGAATGTGCTTAACAGAGGGCAAAACAGCAACTGGATCACCATCATGGACAGGGAATTCACACAAAATTGCTGTCTTCACGACCTAGAGACCAAAAGACAGCAAGGTCCATGGGGATGTAAGAAGGAAAAAGGACATAATGGAAATGTCTCTCTCTACCTCTTAAGCTTAGGTTTCTAGAGAACTGAGCTTGCTGTTCCCACTCCATTCAAGTGGCAGTGCTCAGCTCTGGTTAATATCAAGGACATCAATCAGCAGAGAGTTCCACAGCATCCCTGATGGAAGTGCCAGCAGTCTGGGTTTGCAAGAACACAGGTGTGTCCTGTCCTGTACAGCTGGAGAACTGCTAATGTAAGGATGAGCCTTGGGCACAGAAGAGCCAGCATGGCAGTAATTCTGTACTCCCCAGGTCCTGTCAGATCCATCAAACACCATTCCAGTCCACAGCTGGTTTCTTTGTTCCCTTACACCAGTTTCTTGAGGTTTAAATTAGAGCAGCTCCAAAAACCCCCAATTCACACAAATTTGCTGCCACTGGCACGTTGGCCAGCATGCCCTGGCTTATCCTCCAGCCCTTGCTCTGCAAGGTGCAACTTCTTTCACATGTCCTTAGTGCACACAGTGCTGAACAACCCACTGTTCATTTGCTCTGGAACTTTGTACTCAATCTGATCACTCAATACTGTTCTTCCACCTGAATAGTAGTTTCCCTGTGCTCTTCCATCCTGGAGCATCAGTTCTAGGAATGAAAATTGACAATTAATTAGAGCAGGAAACGAGATGGAGAAGGGAGCTCAGAGCCAGAACCAACATCAGTAGTTGCAGCACTCTGTTCCTATACTGAGCACAGCAAAACTCATGTTTTGCACAGAAACCAGCCATGGAAAGTGCTATTCTGGCTTTGACTATGATGGAGTTATGGGATGGAAATAAACAGAATATCAGCTTGGGAAGTGCAGAGGAAAGAAGAGCCCTTCTTCACAAACAAGCAAAATATTCAAGGTTCTGCTAATTCACATCTGGACTACTTCCTCTCTCCCCCCCAAACCTGTTCCCCAGGTAGTAAAAGAGATTAGTAGAATAACAGAAGAAGGAATTTTCAGGTCAAGAATCATATGGAAATTATAGTCAAAACCAAATTGTTTGGATCTGGTCTTTGTCCTAGGGAAAAGCTGTTTGCTCCTGCTTAGTACAGAGCCCAGCTGCCTCTGAAACCCAGAGTCTGCACATGCCTAGAGGGAATGTGGAAAAGAGGGAGAGAGAAATAAAACAGCTCCCTACCTCACAGTGAGAGGGTTTTGTTTCTCTCTGGCCAACAGTATGGACATCTAGACATGTGCAAGAGAACAGCAGAGATCATTACCTGCTGGGGAATAGGACTGCTGTTCCCCTCTGTGAGGGCAGCCAGATTCCCTCAACTCCCTAGGAAAAACAGTGGAAGCATTAAGAGACACTTTTACCTTCCTGTCTTCATCAGCTGAGGAAAGAATTTCCTGTGGCTAATTACACATTTTAGCACCAAGGTGGTGATTGTCTTCTAACTGCAAACATCTGCCTCCAGCCTGGGGGAGAGCCCAGCTGTGGCCACAGTTCCTGGGGCACTGGCACCAGGTGGTTGCTGGACAGGATGGTGGTCCTGCACCTCCTGCCCCGTGGAGCACACACAGTCATGGGAACATGACATTTCTGAAATGGGATCCAGCACTGGAGGTGCCAGCTCCTGACTGTGTGCAGCCTCCTGCTATGTGCCCACCCCCTCCAGTCCTCTGCCCAGCTGCCCACCCTGCCAGATCAAAGCCCACAGAGGCCTTTGGGTCTGTTACCAGGAGCCAAACTCTTCCCTTAAGGTCAGATTCAAAGCCCACCAATCCACATATCTGTGGCAATTTTTCACTGATGGGATATAGGTCCAGTTTTCAATCAGGTAATAGCTTGCTGCTTATCCACAGACCAGGCTCGTTGGGCTCACTCTTGGTCCCTTAGAAGATAACCAAATTCTTCCTAACATTGAGAAAAAGGAGAGAGGGCTCTTCAAATGCCCCTTGCTTCCTATTCTTTTGTTTCTAAATGTTGAAGCCTGAGATACTAATGCCATAGCTCTGAAGTTCTGTTGATTGCCACCCAAAGGTGAGACCAGGGATGTGACCCATCCACCATTTGTGCAGAAGGAAACTCCCTTGCACAGTTGGAGGAAATTTGCCTCCAATTCCCCACCTTGCTTCACACATAAATTCTCACCATTTCCTGACATTAAAAAAAAAAAAAAAAGGAAGAAAGAAAACAAATATCTTCCTCCGCCAATACATACGTGTGCACACATGCACAAATACTTAGGAAAAATTGAAAAATCTGTAGATTGAGGGGTTAGTGCCAGATTTTAAAATTATTAAACATTATGTACAAAGAAAACATAATGAGCTCCTACGGGATGTAGAAAAAATTACCCATGAATGAGAGGAAAATGGATAACCACTCCTGGGTTTGCCACTGGTGAATTATTTAATAATCACTCCCCAACAGTTGGAATATATTTATCTACCCCACTGGAGCACACTTTGCAATTTATTTACGCTGCTTTAAAATATGATTATTTATTTAAAAAATAAACAAGGTAACCACATGGGAAAAGGGAAGGAAACAAATTTAGAGGGGGGAAAAGTATGTTTTGATTTTAGGGAATTTCCACTAAAATCAACTTGAATCTTCCTTACTTATACTTTAAAAAACAGAAATTAAAAATTCTTTTGATCAAGCCAGTCTAGATTCTTCACACACTCAAGTGGATCACTTTGTGAGATGGGGTTTATGTCTCATGTCTTTCATTAGCCACGTTGTCTTGGGCACCACAAATCGGATTCAGCTCCTATTAATTTTAAAGAAAACATTTGAATTGGGATTAGTGGGAGCAGGCCCATAACTTAAGACTAATTTGTTTTATGAGATCCAGTCCCCGATCTAAGTTAGAGTGACTCTAACCCATGGCTGAAACAGCACTCAGCCTTGCCATTTAATTAGCTACTTCTTCTAAAATGCAAAGGGTGCCATTTAGCAAAGCTTGAAAATGCAAAAGGTACCCTTTAGTACCGTATAAGTGCATAAGTGTACTGCCTGCTCCCAAAATTAAAGTAGCAGTTGTGAGCAAAAGGCTCTGCCCACTCAACAGCAAAGTGTGCTACTGATAATTGAAGACTGATTTGAGCAAACCTGAGGGAAGGTCCATGAGAGGAAGAAATACCTTTCCTGGGCAAATGCCAAATCATTTCAGATTGAATTCAGGCTTCCAGATTCTTCCTGTGCAAGTCTGTGTATATGTACAGGTATACATTAGCCATGGAGAAACTCTATTACCCAGCTGGGCACAGATGTTTTTAGGAGCTGGAATTCATCTGGGAGAGGGGTGGTCAAGAGAAACCCTGCAGTGTAACAGGCTTGCATACTTTCCCCAAAGAAAATAACAAAAACATCAACCCCAAGCCCTAAAATAGTCGCTGTTGGTGAAACCTCTTCACAAGTTTTTCAACAATCCATTCTGATTTTCTTTAAAACCAGTGAAGTTTATTTATTTATCTCAAATATGAAGAGTCCCATGGTGAAATCATCAATGGTTACTGGAGACATAACACTTTCTAAAGTGACTAAGAATTAGATGACTTACTACTAAGAGTTTAAGTTTCATTGTCAAGAGTGCGTTAGCAAACCAAAACCAGCCAAATCCTGTCATTTACGTGCTTTTGAAAAAGTTTCTCCAGGTCTTGATGATATTTTTGCTCTCACACTTTGCTTCCCCTCCCTAGACCAAGAAAATCTGCAACTAAGATGAATCAAGAATAGGTATTTTGTAAAAGATTTCACCTTAAAAAAAGTAGAAATCTGATAGACTAAAATCCAGCTGCAGGCATGGATGTCAGTGTTTTACCAGCTAGCTAGTTCAGCAAAAGAGCTGCTCAATAAATAATCTAGTACAGTGAATGCTATACATCTTTGAAGCAAAAATGGACTACTAGAATACTCAGTTCAGGTTGAGGAGAGCAAATCAACGTGCCCTCCTTACTAGGAAAAGGCTCAAACCTAAGCAAATTCTCTCTTGAACTGGGAGTGCAGCACTTTCAGCAAAAAATCCAAACTGACCTCTACAATCTCAACATCCTGGAAGAGTAAAGGCAAATTCACTGTATATTATTTCTTAAAGAGAGAGATCAGATTTCAAATATTACTTCCACCACAACGATCTAACATGTGATGACAGACAGTACAGATGTGCATGTCTCTGGTGGGATGTGGACAAGGAGCAAAGCCCTCCCTACATCCTCCTGAGAAGGAAAGATGGAAATGTCAAACACCTTGTGTGGAGTTATGCACTCGCTTATTTTAAAGACAGAAAGGATTAAATACATCTACATAAAGGAAAGAAAAAGTGTTTAAACAACAATAAAAAAGAAGATTTAGTGGCATTAATAAAGAACTCCCTTAAACCAGCATGTCACCATTAAAGTAATTAATAGGGCATGCAAGACATTTCAGTGAAAAGTGAGCACTGCTCGCATTAGAGCCTTTTAAGTTTTCACATGACCTCAAGACAGACTATGGCATTCCTGTGCAAAAGTACCCTCTAAAAAAGAGATGGGGGCATTCAAGTCTATAAAAGAGTGATTTTAAAATTTAAATGATATGGTCTAAGTCTAAAACGCAAAGGTTAAGGGAATATTAGAAGGGCAATAATTCTATCTTATTAAACTTTTATCCAAAGTGACAATAAAATGTTCAAAATGAATTAAGAACTTTATTAACAGATGCAGAGGCTCTATAAAAAGAGTTTGAAATCTAAGTACCAGAGAGGAGAGGTTTAATTTTTTTTTGTCTGGATGGAGGTGATATTGCTATAAAACTTTAATCTTATTGCCATGCCACAGTGAAAGTAAAACTGTCAGAGGTAATAGAGCAAATCAGGACTGCTTTCTCTCCCCACTCTGCTGCAAGGGCCTCTTCCCAGAATATAAGAACAAACATGTTCTATGTATGGCATTGATCCTATAGGTGACAGACACATATGGACAGGCTGATGATCCACCTGGGCCTTTGCTGGTTGCAAAAGTCCCAAGGTGGAAGTACAGGCAAATTTTATGGACCATTGCAAATGAGTACTGTGCAAAAATTGCTGCTGGGCCACCAGGGACTCTTCAGAACATTTCAGCCTTTCCAAAACTGAATTCACTACTTCAGGACAGTTTTAGACATTTTACTTGTTTATTAGCACCTGTATGTAGTAAGAGGATAACACTGCTTTCCAAGCCCTTGAACAAAGGCATTTTGCTCCTTTAGAATGATCAAGTTTAAGCCAGCCATAAATCTGTGGAACAGGATAAAAACCAAGACTTTTTCTGCAAATTATTGCTAAATGCTAGATATAATTTAGAGCATGGCTCAGCCTCATCAGGGCATTTAGCAGCCATGATTTCGGCCATCGCTAATTTTTCCTTCTGTTTTGCTGCTGCTAAATTCTGGTAACTTGGTTGCCTTGGTGATGGCTGCAGTGCCTGTGGCAGATGCACTGGAAGACATCCTGCAAAGTGGTTTGGCTTTTCTGGGCACTCTTGAGCCTTTTGCATGTTGGCAGGGATGCTGTGATGGCCACCTGTGCCTGTCCCACCACGCTCTGACCCACCAAAAAAAAAACTGGGCACAGCCTGGCCCCCAGCCTGTCCCTGTCACACCCCCCACAGGAGGACCCAGGGCTCACCCTCAGTCCCCACAGAACCCCATCATGCTACAGCTGCCCTCATTCCCTGCTGAGGAGCCCAAAAGGCACCTTTAGGGATTCCCACATCCTCCTTTGGCCCTGCAGCACCCAAGAGAAAAGCAAAGCTCCTCAGAGGAGCAACCGACTGCAAATTGCCGGGGAGACTAGGATGTCAAACAAATATTTTTCTTTTCACAACAGAACATAAATATTTGGCAGCACATTTAATTTTAAAAGTCTAGAAGTTACTCAAAGAGATTGGCGAACGTTGCTGTGATGTTCATTTGCTTCCTAAAATATGACCAGTCACAGATGGCTTGCTGTAGGAAATATTAAATAAATTTTTTAAAGTGTTGTCTGGCTTGAACACAGATTGCATTTACACAGATACCTTTGTTGGTGGAATGCCAAGATGGTGTATTGGTTCAAACACGACCTTAAACAAAAAACTACCTTGTCAGGAGCTAATGGAATATTCATACTTAAAATCTCAATCCCTGATAACATCTGAGAATTAATTTACATTTCAACACTGTTATTTTTCCCCCGCTTGCTGTATTTCCCTTCACAAACAAGAGAAAATATCTCGGTTTGGTCAGCAGCAAATTTAGGTTTTGGGCACAATAACCATTACTTTTTACATCTTTGAAGCAGATTGAAAAAACACTTTCATAAAGAATGCTAAGTGACAGAAGAATCTCGAAGGCCATTCAGTGCTAAAGAGTCAAATAGCAAGGATGCAAATATAATGAGCTGTAGCATTAAACATATTAGCAGATTGACTTAACCAAGAAAATAAAAATCAAAACAATACAAAGACTTTTTCAACAGCCAGCATCTGCAGGAGCACATTCCTACAGTGACTAAAAACTACAGAATCTGTGCTTTATAACCTCAGACCAAAGAGGTCACAAAGATTCTTGGTTTATTTCTTTCCATAAAGCTTCATTTTTAACAAAAACAAAAGCCTTTGAAACACGGGCATGTAACAGAAGAAATGCCACCAGTTTCTCAGTGCCTGCACTTCCTGCACTGTCTCAGAGAGCTGCATCATGTCTGCTTTGACAGTTACAGCATCAGGTTGGTGTGGAAAACCTACATGGTGCTTCTGTGTCAATGTTTGTCAGGAAACAGCAGCCAGGGGAAAGCAGGGACAAGGCTGAGTGGATCTCACCAGTCATTTTTAGCAATCCAGATGCCCCATGAGTTCCATGCTCACCGATGTGCGTGGTGCCATCCCTGCCCAACCCCCACAGAGGCCTCGCAGAGATGGGCACACACCATGGTACCATGGTCTCACTGACCACATCAACCTCTCTGCTCCTGGGAAGGCTGCTACCCACCAGAGCACAGTTATCTCTTGTCCCCAGCAAATGCCACAGTATCAGAGTTGAGCTATCATCTGGTTTTCATTCTGCCCAAAATACCCCAGTGGATGATTTATCTCTTCTGTCAATATTGTACTTGGCCCATAGCTTTGTAATCAATGCAGATGAGATGAAACAATAGTCTTACAATTTGCTTTGTCCCTACGTGAGTACCAAACACTCTCCATACTCTTAAAATCAATAAACTTCTTCTCCTGTCACCATTCCCATTTGTCGTACTTTCCCTACATTGGCACAATTTTGTTTTTTGTAACCAGAAATCTCCCAAGCCCACTGGGGTTTCTGTGTGCGTGATGGCAAGTTAAACAGCTTCCCCCACTGCAAACAAACATCACATGCACGCAAATCATGTCTTGGAGAGAAGAGCAGAGGCAGACACTAGAGGGAGGATCGACTCACAGACTGAGCTTTTGCCAGAGCAAATTCCTTGGAGTGTGGCTTCACCAAGGAGACGGCTCAAGTGGCATGCTGCAAGAGCCTGCTGGGCTCCCTGGCACTCAGGCTTGCAAATCACTGTCTGGTCTGAAGGAAGAGAGCATCTGCAAGACAAGATTTTGCTCTCTCCAAGACTGCTCTGGGAACCATACCTGCTGAATCCAAACACCCATTCCAGGAGAGATTCAGCTCTGTTACTCACAGGTACTGCAGTATGCTTTGCCAGCAGCTCTGCACAGGAGCACTGGTAAAAATAACCAATACTTAATGGTTTGTTTACTTCAGTGAGTTCCAGTTTTTTTATGTCTGGACACCGCAACGCTTTGACATCACTGCATTAGAACGGACAGAGCTCCATAATACATGGATCTGTTGGAAACACACACCTAAATTACAGGCCCAATTTCAAGTAAATCACAGCCTTTCCAGAATAATTGTCTTCAGCAGTTTGAATTGACAAATAACTGTGCAGGGTTACAAGCAAGCAGTAGGACTACATGGAAAGGAACACTGTCATGGTACCTTCAACCCTCCTGGGTTTGCTAAGAGCCCTCACTCAGCTTTCAGATGCTCATTCATATTCATGTCCAGTCTCTAAACAGCAGCGATTGGAAGAGGGGAAGAAAAGAAAGGTAGCTCCTTCACCTCAAGATCTCGGCAGGCTGAACTGCAAATAGGTAGAAAATTGGGGTGTGGAAAACCTGAGCTGCACAGTGCAGGATGTGTCTGTGGTCCTGGACAGGCCATTCTAGCTCAGAACCGGAACAAGTAAGCCTAGCAAACAGCCCTAGGTCTGCTCATGCCTAGACCTGAACTATTCCTAAGAGATGTCTGTCCCACCTGTCCTTGAAGGCTTCCAGCAATGGAGATCCATGATCTAAACAAACTGCATTTAAACTTCTCAGGATCAGATCTCTATCTGCAATGCTGTTGCCTCTTCCATAGACTTGCTGTTCACTAACAGACTTTCATTCACTGACACAGTGAGAGTTTATTACAGTGGTATCTCCAGATGCTGCTTGGGCAGCAAAGGGTGAAAACAGCAAGCAGTTCACTCAGGAGTTGGTGAAGAACAGTTGAAAGAAAAGAGAGGAACGCTGTAAACACTGGATGTAACTTGCCAATATCCATCTACACTTTATTGCAAATGAGGAAGATACTACAAAGATGTTATTCTTTCCTTACAAGCCATTTCTGGTAACCTGCAAAGACAGCAAGCTTTGGGATGCGTTCCATAGGGAATGCTCAACACACAGCTAAAATCCATTGCTAAATGACTTCGCCGTCCCCTCTACTGTAGCATGATCCATAAGTGGATCTATAGCCAGGAGCCATAAAATCCCATTAGCCCTGCAGAAAGGGAGACTATTTTCTTCCAAAGAATATACAGTTGGTCAGTGGAATTCACCCTGTGAGGCGAAAAATTCACTGAATGGCAGCAGCTGGTCCTTCACAGAATCGTCTTTTTAGTCACTAAGAACTCTTCATTTCCCATGGTATAGGTTTTCTAGATTTTATACGTCAAATCAATGCTTAGTTCATGTAATCAAAATATGAAAAACGCCTCTAATTATAAAAGCACAAGGCAGAGACAAGACTACAATTCAAGTTGTTATGGCTGCCAATACACATAAGAGGAAAGATCTGGATTCTAGCAAGCCATCACAAAAATCTCAAGTAAGCCCAGGTGTGGAGGAGTTGTCACTTAATATGGACACATTTTAAAACAAGGGCCATAAAAAGGAATGAAAAGTGATCCATACCCAGCAAAACTTTGCACCACCAAGACATCAGCGAATAGTTGATCAGCACTTCATGCCCAATCTTCCAACACAGATGTATCTACTAAAATGCTGTCCAGCACTATGGTACTTTTTCAAAAATACCCTCCTCATGACACTGTTCTCGTTGGTAGCATCAAGTTGCTTTACCTCCACAATCCCTAACTGGTCTTCCTCTAAAGCAACACTCCAGTCAGCTTTCTGGAAAGTCAATTACACCAAGGTATATTGGTCTCAGAATCCATCACCAAGGTGAGCCCAGTGCAATTCTTGGCAGGGTCTGCTCTCCTATCTTCCAAGAACACTATGAATTTTCCTTTTTACAGGCTTGGTTTGGAGACTTCTTGTCCTGTCCTTGTTGGACAGCAGGATGAATTGGCCCTGTCTTCTTTAATATGAGCCTCTGGATCTCTTCAGAGGAGTCCTGTTAAAGCATTACCTCATCATCTCATGGTACACTTTCTCCCCTTTCTTTATAACTCCAGTTTAGAAAGGAGGTTATTGACCTCTGCTGACTCCCTCACCCACCCACCCCTGCAAAAGAACCTTTTCCCTTGCCTTGTGACAAAATAAGAGGCATGACCCGTCCCCTGTAACAGCTGGTAGGCCACTGAAAAAACAGCTGCAGTCTTCCAGAGGGTCAGCTGAGTTCAGCTGTCCCAGTTCTGACAGAAGCTGCTTCATCGACATATTTTCTCACATGTTTTTGTACCTCCTAGACCTGGACTCCTGGAAGCTCCAGGTGCAGCTTATGCAATAGCATCTCGTCCTCCTCCATCTATGCCCTGAGTGCACAAGAACATTTACACCCAGAGTCGTAGAGTTGAGCTTATGGCCGCCACTCCTCCTCCACCTTCTGTCTCTGTTTCTGATATCAGCTGTTGCTGGGTGGTATCAATAGAAAGGGCTGTTACACTCTTAAGGGATTTACTAATTTTTCACTTTCACAAATGATCAGTTTACTAGATGTAACAGATCTCCTTTGCCATTATGTTTTTCCCAAGGAATTACCAACTGGGTGCAGACTAGCTAAATTATCAATGCTAATAACCAGTGGGAATAAATTGAGTGAGTCACAACTCTGGACCTGTTTTGTGGCTGCTACACCCATGGACCACTTCTGCTGAGGGTAAGAAATACCCGGGGCTGAGCCTGCTGCTGCCTGGCACAGCCCAGCTCCATCTCTGTGCCACAGGAGCTGAGCCTTAATGCTTTTCGATCCGTGGGTCACAGGTTCAGCTCCCTGCTGCTGATGACTCACACAGGAGCTCCCAACTAAAACTAGCAACACCAGCTTTTTCCTAGGAGAGGATTGAAGAGCAGCATTGATCTCAATGAAATATTTCGAGGGCAGAAAAATTCCACCACGCAAAGAGTGCGTGACTTCTCTTTAGTTTATTTTATATTTTTGTTCCAGTTGTCATTTTGAATTCAAACTCTTTGGAAAGCAGGCATAATAGTCTTAATGATCCCATTGAGCAGTTTAAATTCAAATTGTGGAGCACTTGCAATACCATGCTGGCAGCACTTTCCATAAATTACTCTCAAATTCAATACGTTGCTTGACAAAAACAAGAATAAAGGGCTTTTTACTTTAAAAAGAAGAAAACTTGTATCATAAAAAAAAAAATCTTTAAATTATAGTTTCTCTTTTCTGGTCCAATTTAAATTGTTACATAGTTGCTAAATTAGTGCTGTAATCCCTGCTTACAAATTGCAGAATTATTTTTAAAAATAGATGTAGTTTTACTGCAGGGAACAACCTTACACTTTAAACCCTATGTGCTGCAGGAAGCTGCTCTTGCACAGCTTTCAACCAACCACACTCATGCACACAGGGTGAGGTTTACAATACCAGTCACACTGAAGCCAATAGCAGTCTCACCAGAGATTTCAATGAGCACAAATTGAGTTAACACTGACATTTTAGAATGATCAGCAAATTTAAGCTTTCCCAGGATGCTCCATGGCACCAGTGGCTCTCCTTGTACCATTTCTTAAAACATCAGCATTTCTCTTGTGTTCTGTTCTGAACTACAGCCACTGATAGGCCAGGAAGTTAGAAGATTGTGAGAGAAAAAAACCCCTCTAAGATGTACTTTTTTCTGCTCACAAAACAAGCAATGGCGGGGGTGGGAAGGGAAAAAAAAATCAAAATGTGGAGCATTATGATCCCAAGTTCAAACCTGGGGAACAGCAATAATTGGGGCAAGACTTCCATGCATAATTCCTCTTCCTTCAAGCACTTCCACAGCTTTAGTACTATGGAAAGATGAATTCTGCCTGCAAAAAATCCTTTTAAGTGATCTTTGGGGATGGGTTTAAGACATTGTCCTCAATATCTCACAGTGCTCAGCAGAAATAGGAAACCTCAATCTCTGGGTCTCCACAGGTCTCTGCAGGGCATACCCACCATATTCCCTGCTCTAGCTTGACAGAAATCACAGTTTCTTTCTTCTCCTTCAATCATTCATCTTTTCTAGCCCACCGCTTTTCTGAAGTCTTTCATCTGACCTTGGTTATTTCTTCTTTCTTGTACCCATCCTAGTCCCACCATGGCTCTCTCCTCAGGTGGGTCACATTGACTTGGACACAACAGAAAAAGCCCTGAGAGGCCAGTATCATCAGCAAGATCTTGCTGCTTTCTGCATTAACTGCAGGAGCTCAGCCCCTCCCAGCCCTCACCTCAGAGTGCACATCCCCAGCTGCCAACCACCAGACTGCCAGGAGAGGGGAGAAAGAACAGAGGAAAAGTTCCACATCCTGGAGAAAGTTATCTGGACATCAAAGAACACCCCATTCACAAAACAGCAGCATCACTCTTGCCAGGCTGGTGTGTCTGGTTAACCTTGTGTTCAGTCCTTACGATAACACGGTATTTGGACAGCAGACAGCTGGCACTGCTCAACATCTTGCTCTTCAGTCTTTTATAACAACAGCTCTGATATTAGCCTTTTCCTTGCTCTGAGTCCAGTGTTAAAATCTCTTCAACTACTTAGAAGAAGCAAACCAAATGTTCTTTTGTCAGTAATTTGCCCTGTAAGGGAGGGGGAAAATCTACTGATAACATACTGCAGACACGGCGTTCATCACGTGCACAGCAGTGCACTGGATACACTGGAAACCCTATCATGGTATTTCACATGTTAACTTGACTGCCATAATGACTGGGAAACATCTGTCTCCTATTAACACTTTAGGTTTTACAGTTGCTTTTAGTTCAGAAGAAGTGTCTTAATGGAGAAGACTGGTACTCTTTTAGAAATAACATCAATAATGAAAGAATACTTGGATGCAGAGCAAAACCAGCAAACACATTGGCAACAGAACTCACTGCACTCAGAAGATGTAACAGGAAATTACAGTGATGGGCTCTTGGGTGGGAGGATTTTTGTGTGAAAGAAATTAACTCTGGTACTCAAATTCCCATTAAGAAAAATATTTCTTTTCAAACAGGTGATTGATTTCCTTAGATGTTAATTCAGACTTTTTGGGGATTTAATCTTAATTAGACCACTGATAAATAAAACCAGAAACAAAAATAACAAAGAAAACCCCTTCTGCGGGCTATTTAGGCTTGGTACTGACTAACCAGTAATTAAATACAGCTCTTCACAGTAATCTTAATTATGGCTTCACTACACCACAGCTAAGAAGAGCCACACAACAAACTGAGAAGATTAGCCAATTCTAATTGTTGAAAAACATTTATTTTTGTTTTTGTGCATAGTTTTTGTGTGCATAAGGCCACAAGTCACACCACTGAATTATTAAAAAATAATCAAAGGATTCAAGAATTTATGTATCACAACTAGGCAAGTGTTACTAGGCAAGTATTAGTTTATTTTCTTTATATAAGTGAAGCTTCTATGGCTTGCTTAAGAGGTCAATAGTTTTAGACTTGGGAGAATAGGGATGTGTGCTAGAAATCAGTGTGGATTAGGTAGACCAGAAACAAGTTTCACTGAATTACTCACATTTACACCAGCTGAGAACCCTGTTTTCTCAGCTGGCCACTGCCATGTATTAGCTGTGCAGTCTTGGGCCAGTCACATCTGCGGCACCTTCCATGGGAATTTAGGTCCAGAGGAATCTGAGTCAAGGTACTTCAGTCACACTGACTTTCTACAGACCTAGCATTCCTAGTATCCAAGCTATTTTCTGATACAGGGACATTGGGAAACAAAAAATACCCCACCCACCTCCAAAAACCAAACACCAATCCCCCACCCCCAAAACCAACCAACCAACTGAAAAACCCCAAACCAAAACAAACATAATCAGAGGTCACAATTCAGCAGAATGTGGCTAGACAGGCTAGATTTTAAGCAGGTCATTAACTCTCAGAGTTCAGGATAACTGCATCACACATCTAAAGGCATCTAAAGACAAAAGCAGTCAGACTGTGCCTCATCAATTTAAGGGTCTCATTCATCTGCAAGAACAACTTGCAAGCCTAGCTCAAAGCCTCAGTGTACTTAGGCATTCATTATCCTACAGAAGCCAATGCAGGCTTCATTCCACTGAAAAATCAATGAGACATATGCTCTAGGACACAAATTCCTCAGGCCTAAAGCCTGTGGCATGGCAGAAGCCTAGATCCCTTGTAGATCCGGCTTTCAACACAGCAGAGTCCTGAGTTTTCTGAAAGACACTGAGACATAGGCTCCCAACACTTGTTTCTTCCACATTTAAGAGTTTAATATGTGCTTGAGTCTTGGGGTTTTTTTTCTTTACTGCATCAGACTGCCAGATTCCTGCTTCCCATTTTCCACTCACAGTACCAGCTGTCCAGCTACATACATGTAGCCCCATCAGCATTGCCATCCTTTCCCCTGCATATGCAGCAGCAGATGGATCCAGACGTGTTTTGGGTTAACTCCATAACCATGTTTTTGTGGACTGCATGGATAAACATTTAAAGGCCCCTTCTGGTTATATAAAAGGAAGCTATTAAACGTTTACTCTTTCCTCTGTACTCAGAGCTGCAAAGCCGTATCACAGAACATACAAACGCAGATGCAACCAGGCAATTATCATTCCTTTATCCCTTAAATAGATAGAAGATAAATTTGAAAGAAAATGAGGAACAGAATCCTTCTCCCTTTCCTTTTTTATCCTTTTATCTCCAAATGTAGGAAGTTTACTGAACCCTTGCCAACAATTCACTCAGACTAATGAAGTGTATAAGTAATGGGATTAAATAATCTTAAACCATTACTACAGTGGCTAATGCAGATGTTTTCCCAAACTAAAGCAGATGAGTGGTGTAGAATGCGTGCTTGATTGAAAAAAGAAGAAAAGAAAGTATCAATCTGTAAGCAGATGAAGTCAATTCCAGCCTGAAGTCAATGAAATGTTTAATTCCAGTTACATAAAATTGTTCCAATTATATTATGAATGCACCTTCCTCAAGTCTTCAGTGCTTTGCACATGGTTAAACCTGCCACAAAATGAAACCTAAATTTTTTATGGCACAATCATTTTAGTGCAAACAAAAATAGAAATTATTTAAAAGGTACATATTCCACCAAAAGGCCATTTAGCTTTTAAAAGCAAATTAACAAGGCTCATCTATCACTGCCATTGAAAATAAGACACAATCCTCCCTTTTTTTAATTCAATATTTCAGTAACAATCTCACTGTGAAGGCTCTGTGGAAATAGAACAATGAGATACTGGTGGCATTTTCAGATATATTATAATATTATTGCTCTAATTACCACTGGAATGACAGAAATGTCATGAAAAACATCAATTTCTACTTTCAGAAGTGTAAATCCAATTCTGGAAGGGTCTCAGGTCCACTGTTTGTAAGAACTCCAAACTGGAGGTTTAGTGAAAGATCTGTCAGTTTCAAGAATGTTCCAGTGCTTTTCTTACTCCAGGTTTGAAGGATAATCCTTATACACTGGATGCTAAGGTCAGACCAAGGTAAAACCTCAGGCACGTTATGGATGCTTCTTTAATTTGCACCTGCACAACTGGTTCCAGCTACTTGTTACGGGAGCCTCTTAAAATGTGCAGCTCCTCAGAGCAACTAATTGTTTGCTGTAAGACCTTGTTGGAGGCATGAAATGAAATTTTAGGGCAGTGTAAGCTTCCAAAGGTATCTAACCCAAAGACCCTTAGTTCAGTAGAAAGTCTTCCATCAAGCAAGGCAAAAGTCTTGATTTTACAAGTTTCAGCGCTTTCTTGCATCCCACCTCTTTAATCTTAGAGGGAACCACAGTCTGTAACCATTTTGGTATCAGGTTTCTCAACACAGAAAGCAGAGAACCACACTACTGCTAAAAAATGAATCTCTGCTCCTTACAGAGATGAAACAATCACAAAACCCAGCTCTTTCTCCTGCTGTGTCCACTTCATTTCAGAGGCAGGTCAGACCAGGAAATGTAAGTCACCCAGTAAGCTGAAAAGACCAGAGTTCTTCTGAAGAACATAAAAAAACCTGTTGCTCATGGTACTGGCACAGAGTTGTCAGATTTTAACTGTAAGGCGACTCCACAGCAATGAAAGAAATAAATGTTTCCCATGTCTGTGCATTAAAATCAGGGCACAAAGAGGAAGGGGTACTCACAATGTAGCAGGGTTCACAGTAGGCTTTCTTCTCCACGGCGTAGAAAGGCTGTCCCCTCAGATTGTTGTTGCACATTATGCAGGTGAAACACTTCACGTGGAAGACCTGGTCCATGGCTGTGCAACCGGTGCCTTCTCCAACAACATTCTCCCCGCAGCGGGCACAGCGTCCTGTCACCAGAGGGAAAGGACAGGAGTCAAAGCCAGCCCCTGTCCCAGCTCCCTCCACTCACCCGTGGCTGCAGAGAGGGTCAGGGGGACAAAGCAGCTCAGTCCACAGCAAAACAACTTGTGCCACTGCTGGCAAAGAGCCAGTACCACTGGAAGGAACTCTGGTGCTGGCCCACATGAAGAGATCTAGAAAGGATTGAAACTGGCTCCCAAGACAGCACTCATGTCAGTTGTGCTGCTGCAAGCCAGCAATCATTATAAGGATCTTGAGCTCCAGATACAAATCACTCAGCTACCATCTAACCCAGCTATATAGTCACCCTCAGCTCCTCAGTTAGATGGGATAAACCCGTGCCTTAAGCCTTGCTTCCACATGAAAGGACTTTGTCATAGGAGGCCTCTTAAAGCTGCCTGGTGGCAGCACAATTTAAAGAGAAGTTTTTGCTTCTACAGCTTAAACCAATTCTCTCAATGGAGCTAATGACTTTTTTTTTTCCTGTTCAAAGATTAATACAGATTAAGATATTCTGTCTTTTAAAGCACAGAAACTATTCCTAAAGAAATTGATGTGCAGATACTTTATTCTTACCATCCTTCAAGAAAGGTGTATCAGAAACTGCTGGTAAAGACTCTAAGTACAGACAAGCCTTAAGAGCTCTGTCTGTTTCTGAAAAAGGTCCTTTATATCAGATACAAATGCATAACAAAAAGTCTGCAGACACACATGAACAAAAGGCTTGCTGCCTTGTTCAGACTGTTGCTAAAGATGTTATGTGGCAGATAGATTTCAAGTGAATACAAGATTTCCTTAGCTCATGGGAAAAACTTTTGCCTGGGGAAGAACGTGGTGTAGAGATGATGGAAGAGGTGGGTAGAAGGCACACTTTTGCCATTTTTCTCTGCCATTTGAGTTCTAGAAAATGGAGATAGCCTATGAAGTTCTGATGTCCTTACACAACAACTGATGTCAAAAATGGAAGGCAATAAGGACAAGGCCAGCCACGCTACTCAGGAGAACCCCACCAAAGGTAACAGAGCATTGCTCCACTCAAAATTATACTATCCAGTTTAAAAATAACTGTGCTGACCCCAGCCTTGGGACCTTGAAGGCTTCATGGGTGGAGTGGTGTGGTCAGTGAGGGTGAGAAGGGAAGCAAGAGCTGAGGTACAAGCAGGAAAGCAGACTGAGTTCAATATGGAATTATTCATAAAGGCATATAGAAATATTAGGTACCTGATAATAATTACATAATCCAGTAATGACACAATGCTCTCTCACACCACGGCCTGTTTATTGGCCTTTTCATGCAAATACTGCACAACTTCCTACAAGGACTTAGACCTGTCTTGTCATCTCAAGAGCAGGACTGTTGCCCTTCACTGAGCACTGTCAATATCCCCACACTCATGACTTCTTTCCTGACAGTCCCACACTCCAACAAGCTACATTCGAGGAACAAAGCACATAAGCTACTTTTGGATTCCTCAGGGTGTGGTAGGATGATATATATACACATTTGAGACATATTAGGAAAGTTTGGAGAAGAACCCAAGATCATTACGATTTGCTACAATGGCATAACTGTAGTTGGCTTTACACAGGACATACAGTTCCTGTCTCAAACAGCTCCCAGCCTGAGCAATGTGCAGGGAGAACTCACCAGATGAATCCAGACAAGTCTTGGAATCCCCCAAATGGAATTAATAATGCTGTATTTAAACTTAACTTTTCTTAGCATTTGTTATTAAGATTGTCACTGTTGTGCTTTAATCACTCCACTGTAACACTTCTAGAGAGGACTCCTTTTTTGTGAGCAGAAAAGGAATTCAGGTCTCCCAGCATGGTGGTGAGGCTACAGAGCATGGAAAAAAACCATGAGGGCTAAGAATAAAAAAACCCAAACCCACTGGAGAGAATCATGGGAGTGAGCACTGCACTGAGGAGGAGGCAGAAGACACCTCCCATGTACCACAGGAGAGCCCTGCTCAGCCCTGCATGTGGACAGCACAGAGCTGCCCCAGGGCCTTCTCCAAACATCTCGTGTAGCTGGGCTGTAATATGAAGAGATGTCTGGGGAGCAGTTAATATCTCTATATATAAAACATGAAATTGAAAGCCATTAGTGTATTACTTTACACAGTGTTTTTCCAGAGGGAATATTCTGCTGAAGAATTTATTTTCCCTGGTGTGCCATTCTGTGATCATCCGGTATTATTTTTATGAGGCATTTGGACATGGAATAATGTAGTGTCTATGCAAACACTTCTCAGCTTTCTTTGTTAACATCTGAGCAGAACATGTGGGAATCTTTTCTACCCCTCCTTCTCTTCTCACATTCATAATTTAGCCAGCTCTTGCGAGCTTCAGCATTTATCTTCCTCTTTGACCAAGGCATCTCTTCATTTGCTGAAGAAGCTGTCTACATGGAGACCATACTTCTAGCTGCACTTGTGCCAGGAGCCCTGGGTCTGTTTCCTAAGTCAAATAAATACTCCAGTGATCTCTGACAAGTCACTCAGCGCCTTTGTACCTGTTCACCCTTTGAGCAAAGGGCATAAAGACATCTTCTCTGCCTCCCAAAGGTGCCCTGAGGCTACATTCCCCCATAGCTCTGAGGTATTCCCCAACTACACTGCTGGTGGTCAGATGTAAACCAAAGAGTAGCACAACCTGAGTTTTGGCCAACTTCTCCTCTTTTAATTGGTTTCCTGAGTCTTTCCTTCCTCTTTCTGGGTTTTTCCACAGAAGATTCCCACTGAGGCAGCAACAGACTTAACCTGTCCACATTTATGAGAAGTCCAGTTTCTGCTACTAAGTATACAGACAGAAATACTCCTATAAACTCTCTCACAGGAAAGCTTAAAGAAAGCTTCATTTTTTATAAGTTTATATGCAGATTATAACACTGGCCTTGAGCAAACCATGTTTTTCATGAGACATGGCCACTCCAGTGAGAATCAAAACACAAGCTCTGTGCCTAGCAACTCTCCCAACTGACTCACCCACCCAAAAGGTAAAAGCAAATAAGCCAAAAAAAATTCAAATTTGGGAGCTTACTGTTGGGTGGCTGGATTCACTTAAAGGCACATGGGCACATACACAACCAATGTGGTTTGCAGCAATGTGATCACTGGGGACTGCACATTCTGCAGACCTTGGTGCAATCTGGGAACTCACAAGACTTCTGCAAAAACCTGTGTCTTCTCCCAGCTCCTAAAACTTGCTCAAATGCAGCTGAAAATGGCTATTTCTTTTACGTGTTGGTGAGGGAGGAACTGACAAGCAGCCGGGCACATGCACACAGGCAGTGTGATTGCACAAGCCTCATTTCCTTAGAAAACCAGAAAAACCCCACCAAAAACAATGTATCTATCATTATGCCTGATAAAAACAAAACAAAGGTCTGCTTTTCCTGTCTGCCAGTTACCAACGGCGAAGGTATTTGTGGTTGGGCTCACCACAATTAAGTGCCCACACATGTTCCCCATTTTAATATTTTCACACTGGCTCAAATAACCCAGTCCGTTGTGTGCACAATACCCATGAGTGAACACTGAACAAGTTGCACTGCTTATTGGGAAAGAAGTAGCAAAGGCAAAGTTTGCAAGACTAAAGAACAAACAGATTGCACAAAAAAGATTACACAAATAATCTAAGAGAAAAATAGCAGGCAGCGTATTACAGTAGAAACACAGAACAACGTGACCCATTTGCTTTCCACAAACGGCATTTAAAAAGCAGCTTAAAGACAAAGGCAAAATTAGCACAAAACTGCATGAAGATGAGAAACTATGTCATTTCAACATTCTTCCTTTGCCCCTTCAGCCCTTTTTAGATCCTTTTTCAAGATCATTTCAGCAAAACTAGAAGGCGATATGTTGGCAGCAAGCCTGGGAGACCAGAGTCCTCTATTTTTGCATGAAAGAGGTTCACAACCTTGGCCGTGCTGTGACCTTCCTTCAGCCCAGCCTGGCTGCCACATGGTGGTCTTATCTTGGGGGGATGTACAGAAGTGCCCACAGAGGCTTCCCTGCTGAAAATGCCATCATTAGTGAGCGGATCACACAGAAACACTTCAGCAGCTGAAAGGATACATCAGCTACTATATTCTGAAACCTCCTCACTTAGCCCTTTGTTGTGAAAAAAACTTGAAATATTGTGAATCTGAAGGAAGAGAGGGAAGGGAAGAGCTCATATTGCACATGGTGCCATGTTCCAAATTCTTGTTATCTCATTACTATTATTTCATGGTTTTCACCTATACCACCACAGATCCTGGCTGCTCAGATTATAGAACAGATCCATTCTGTTGGGTACTAGAAAAACACAGAATTCAAAGAAGGGTCCAACTGTGGGAGTTTACAAGCTAATACAAGCAATAACAACTGGGTAGTGACAGGAAATAGAAGGAGGCAATCAGACAAAACCAGTCAGCAAGGGAAGCTGTGGCCTCAGCACTCTAAATGTTTTACTGTTGACAAGGAGTCTGTAGACAGCACAGCAAAAGAAAAGGTTAAGGAAGAATTTGAAAGAGGACCCGGAGGGAGTTTAAAGGAAGTTTAATGTAACGCTTCTGAAGAAAGGACAAAGACAACACAAAAGAGAATGTAAGGGCTTGAAGGATGAACATAGATGCCTTCAGATGGGAAGGATGAGTTGGTATGTCACTAGAGAATACTAAAGGAAGAAGGGTGGGAATAGGTCATTACAGATCATGCAGGTAAAGCTTCGTGAAGCTTCTGTTTGATATGAGGCAGAAATGAAACCAGAGGAGAGATGTTTATGAGTTGGATCTGATGATCCTTGTGGGTCCCTTCCAACTCAGGAGATTCTGTGATGCTATGACTAAGAGGCAGAAATGATCTGGCCTAAGTTAAAAGCCAGAGAGTTATTTCTGCAGCTAGTTGAGCATGAATAGAGAGAAATTGCATTTCTTGAAAGGGATGCTGCAGAGATTCAAGGTCACTGGAGCTTGGATGCAGGTTTTAACTGTGAGGATGAATAGGAAAGGCCATAATCTGAGCTGTTACTCAGCAAGATTCTTAAGATTTGGCCAGAAACTGGGCATAATCTGGAGATGAGGAATTAGGCACAGGGTGTCCAACATTACCTGGGACATGCATCACTTTTTAATGCCAGATTAGGATCATGAGCAAACGGGACAAACATTCACCACTGAAAATGGATGATGGAATAGGTGCATGTCCTACTAATGCTTAGTAATATTCTGATAGCAATCACACTGGAGCTGAAGATAAAGGCAATGTAACTCCACACAGGTGACTTGAGATGCTCCTGTTTGCACATCCAGGGACTTCAGTAGCCTTTTCTAGGCTACAGCATTATTTTTCTGTCGTACCTACTTAGACATTAAGCCATTGGCAGCACCACTGTGATGTACAGTGCCTAACAGACAATTGAGGCAGTAACTACAGATGCCAAGAGCAGAGAAAAGAGAGAGAAAATGTGCAAACCTCTCCACAAAAGGCTTAAACTCATGAATTCAAAGCATGCATTCTATGTAGAGAAGAGATAGGGGATAATTTTCTGATAAAAGCATCAAAGTAGGGAGGTTCTGCATTTGCTGAAACGTGGGGAAAAAACGTTGATATCTCAAAAAACTCTGCATGATGGAAAAAACTGTTTCCCACCTAACTGTACTGTGGGAATACACCACAAGGTCATATCCTCGGTGCCTATCAATTACACAATTTCCCTTGATCAGCTAAGTGTATTCCCCAGCTCTCACTGCAGCCCTGATACACAATGCAAGAATGAACTAAAAAAATACAGCACGCTGCCTTTTCAAAACGGTACCAAGAACACTTTAAAAATATATAAATACATTGAACAAAATGTGTCACTAAAAGTTCCCCTGGCAGCCTCAAGACACCCAGTATTTCTGCTGCATTATTTTTCTAATCATCTCTGTTTAGAGTTCGCCAGCGAATGCATTTTAGAGATTCATGACACATTCTGCTTTTGGATGGCTTTGAATCAGCTGGCAGTAAATGTGGAAAAATCATTATTCCTAATGAAGAAATATTGATGACAAAACAGCATTTCGAGGACAACGTTGACCATAAGTCAACAATGTAACAAGACTTTCCCCTCTCTCCCTCCTCTTTCCTAGTGACTTTTATCCAAGGGTTTTCAAGCATTTCCTAAGCATGTGGGATTCTTCAGGACACCTATGTCAGACAGGCACAATTACTCCCTTTTAAGGGGACGCAGGGGCAGAAATTGATTATTAGGATAACAATGTAACAGCAGACAGTAACTCAGTACACCCTAATCAAGTGAAGTCTCAGTGTCCAGAGCTTCTGCAACTCAGAGGTACCCAACAGGTCCTGGGTTCTTTGATTGATCCAAAGGGAATAGAAGAGGGATCTCTGATCCACAAGGGAGGTTTTATGTCCGTCTACAGTGTGTGGGAGGCATGTGTCTAGCTGGTTATGCTAGACAAGGATGTGTTGATCATATCTGTCTCAGAGTGATTCTGACATTTTGGCACTCAGGGCACTGCAACAATGGTACAAAGGGAAACCCAGAGGCATTTTGTACGTTTTGTAGAAAACTATATTATTTAGCTCATCTTACCCTTGCCTTCCTTACCTACCCTTTTCTTGCTTTTGAACTCAAGACTTTTCACTGAGTGGGAAGCCCTTGGCAATGGTTTATTGTGCCAGGATCCAAGCTTGAAGTGTCACCATTTGACAGCAGCAGGCTGTATGCATCAGTTGTCTTACACAGCCTTTGGACACGAGACAGATCAATCTTAATTCCCTCTTCTTCAGCAGACGTCAGAAAACACAATCTTTCACAGCAAACACAGCTCTGTGCTGCAATGTGTGCCTGAAACACTTTATAAATTAAATCCAAGGCCATGATTTAATTACTGTGTCCTGGTTATTCTGCTTTAACTGTGTTGCACTTGTACTCCAGATGTACAGGTCCCTGCAGTGACCTACTTGTCATAGTACTGTACAGCACAGTGCAGTAGCTGCACTCTTGTGTTGTTTGCATCCCTTTCCTCTGACCACAATACAACTTCATATTCTCACTTTGCTTGGCTGTAAAAACCTCACACATTCTCAGTATGCCCTGGAGGTCCCATTCCACACCACAGAGCAAACGCACTGCAACTGTGTAGGCTCACGGTGCCAACACTTTACCTTCTCAAACATTTCTTCATGCTGCTCTTTACAAGATTACTGCCCCAGCTCACAGTGAACCTTTCCAACGCCCTAGGGAAGGTAGAAGACTCTTAGGACACCCAGCATGCAGGCAGGGAACTTGAGGTTAAATAACCCTCCAAGGGTCACACAAGAAGTTTATGATGGAGGCAGGAACTGAAACGATATCTTCTCAATCACAGTCTGATTTCTTTAACCACAAGGCTATCTCTGAAAAGGCTTGATGGTAAGAAGGGCCTGTGGTATAAAAACTCCATTTCAGAGGGAGCTCTCAGCACCAGTTTTGCTAAAATCCGCTTCCCAGAAGGAGGAATTTGCCCCTTGTGTGGACCATGGCATCACTCTCTGACAGCCTGGCTGAGCCACACAGCAACTGAGCACAGTTTTGTGCCTCTGCTTTATCCTCTGTTTACTGACAGAGAAAGAAAGGCCTCTGTTTCCTTCAGCACCTATGTGGTGGTGATCCTTTATCCATCTACATCCCCCTCTCCTCAGCATCCTGGGACACAAGAGACAATTTGGCTTGTTTCTGATATAAGCAGATTACAATGAGAGGTACCTCCCGAAATTATTGCAGCCACAATGTATTACTCCCACAAAATGGAGAGGGCCACTCCTGATTTCCCCCACCAAAAAGTAAAAATTCAGACTGAACAGGATGAGAAGACATGGAAATGATCTCACTGCTTCAAAGGCAACACCAACTCTCTCTACAGCATTCTTGACAGACACTTGTTTAACCTGCTCCTAAAAACCTCCAGCAACAGAGATTCTCATTTGGGCAAAAGATCT
This sequence comes from Polioptila caerulea, assembly GCA_013397295.1. Taxonomy (NCBI): domain Eukaryota; kingdom Metazoa; phylum Chordata; class Aves; order Passeriformes; family Certhiidae; genus Polioptila; species Polioptila caerulea. The sequence goes on along the minus strand of VYXF01002802.1, from coordinate 420,152 downwards.
CAGCTAACCAGTGAGTCTTTCTGCCGCCCAAGCCCAATGCCCCTCGCAGCAAGCCACGGCAATGCGTTTTCGCTGCGCTCACGGTGGCCATGAAGAAAGCAGAGGGCTGGGCCGGCACCTTCCACCTTCCGGAGGGAGCAGCGGGGGATGCCCCGCGCCGGGCCCGGCCGGCCGCTGTGCAGTGAGAGTGCCAGCCCAGTGGGGGTCAGTGATGCTCTACACTATTTAAGGTCCCAGACACCTTTTTTGCAGCACGCTTTGCCTTTCTCTCGCTCTCTCTCTCTCTTTTTCCTCCTGTTGTTGTTACATTGTGTCAACTTTTTGGCACGTGTTTTACCATGTGCGAACGGCTTGAAATAGAGCCCCGCTTACATCTGGAGTCAAAAAAAA